>APFE031004890.1:180451-295723 GCA_000404065.3 Pinus taeda | reverse complement strand
AGGGTCATGGATGTAGCAACAATCTTCCCCTTTGGGAGCGAACTAGACAGAAAATGAATTTCCTAGTCTGGGAGAGAACTTGCTACTTTTCTTAGCAGTGATCAAAGAGGTGGCGGTAGGTGGGGCTACCTTTGGTATCTGATATAATGAATCACCCAAAGAAATAATGACAGCACAAGGCCTTGACTCATACACAGCATGTTACCTCCAGTAGTATGGCTGGCCTAATAGTACATCACAAACATCCAAAGGTGTAACATCACACAATACCTTGTCTGTGAAGGGCTTGATACTGTAGGGAAGGCGGCATTGCTGGCAAACTTTGAGATCTCATCCTTCGTGAAGCCACCCGATACTATACAGCTGCGGGTGTGGTGTAATCGGTAGGTCCAACCACTTCACGACCTCTACTGAAACGAGGTTTTTTTGGCTGCCACTGTCGACAATGAATTGTAGCGGTGAACCCTTCACCCACATCTGTGAGTGGAAATATGCTCCCCCTCCTCTAGATCTTTGGGTTCATTCTTCTGGATCTTGGTGGTGGCAACAGTGGTGCTAGGCTCTGCATAAATGATCTACTTCCCTTTGCCATTCCCCTTATCGAGTTCTGGCTCAGGGTCGAAACATGCATCTGATTCGGAAGCCTTCAACTTGGCCACCAGCAACTGCTTTGTCCGACACTCACTTTTGTTATGAGTGGGACTCTTGTGGAACTCACACCACTTTCCTGTGTCCTTCTTTGGCTTCGTGGTGTTGTTATTTTCTTTCGGCTTCAACGGGTTGTCTTGGGTCACCCTGCCTCGGCTTTGTCCTTTAGGCTTTGGATTTGCAGATCCAAAGTCTCACTTTTTCTATTTGAACTTTGCTCAATTTTGATAGAAAATTGGTACATCGTGCCGAGCAAGGAGATGTTTAGGAACTCCATCTCTTCCTAGATGTATATGTGTAGATAGCTACGGTATTTGAGTACCAGATGCAGCTCAGAATCTTTGATACCCAACTATTTGCGAAGGGTATGAAAAATGTTTGTGAACTCTGGCACATCTTGGTCACATCCTTGCCGTAGTGTGGTCCATTTGATGTATTTGTCCTCATAGCTTTTGACAGGGTAGTACTGCTCCTTGATGGCATCCTAGAATGAATCCCAAGTGGGTGCGGCTGAAAATAGTGAGCCTGTACTTTCACTCTTCTGCTTGTTGTAGGTTTCCCACCAGTCCTTGACATGGGGGGCTGCTTTGAGAAGAGCGAAAAAAATCTTTTCCTGACTCAAAAATTCATGAATAGAAAAATACCCATCTAGCAGATTTAACCATTTATCTACAACATCCACGTCTATTTGACCCTCAAATATGGGGATTTCGAAATTAACTTGTACCTTAAATAGTGTGGTGTTTCCAGAGTAGTTATTGGAAGCCGATGCGTCACCTCTGGGTAGCCGCTAAAGAATTTGCGCAAAGCTATCCATCATCATGTTCCTTTGTCACTCGAGGGATTCTTCGAGCAAGATTTTGATAGGATCTCCTACCCCCTCATCTTTCTTTTCATTCAACATGGGAGGCAGTCGAGATTTGTGAGGCTGGTGTTACACAGTAATTTGTCACCGTCCCTGTTACCCCTTCTCCCGTACATTGGAAGACTTATTCCGGGACCTGTGAGAAGTGAAATAATCTGAAAACACCTGCATTGTATCCCCTTGAGTATGTACTTCACATGCCCTGAAGACACCTTCTGCAAAATACCCATAAAAGTAGCCCTTTTTCCATTGGCACTGTTCCCCGGTGTATCACTCGCGCCAATGGGGGAAATCCTCCAAAGAGGGCGTGCCAGCTGGCGCTCTGTCTCCGAGTCGCACTAGCGCCAACCCAGTTGGGTAAAGTTTTTAACAAACCAACTTGCGAAGGTTCTTCCTAACCTATTCATGAACTGATTCCAGTTTGAGTTGGTTCAGTTGGGCTTCGAATCTCCATAGAAGGGAAGTAGTTCTCCACCTCTCATGGAAGCTTCCTAATGATAAGGAAAATCCCATGAATCTTGTGGATGATCCTATCTCCTTCTCCTCTCTATATATAAGCTTGTACTTTTGCCTTTGACAAGCTAGTTAGTAATTCTACTCTTCAAGCTCCAAATTCTAAGTCCCAAATTCTGAGAATTGCTAAGCTCATGCTACAAGAGGCCTTGTTCATCCCCATAAGGCTATATCTTTAAGGAGGAGATCCATGTCCAAGTAATCAAGGAGAGAGAGGCTTGTTCCCATCCCCTACAAGCTTTGCAAGGCATGTGTTGCTGATCACCCAGCCAAAGGAGGATTTGACGTCAGAACTTAGTTGTATTCTCTTTTGTTTATCAATAATAATAGACGACTATCATTATGGTTCCATTCTTATTGTCTTTATAATGATGTTTGAGTTGTATCCTTTCTGACTGATACATAGTTGCATTTTTTGGATTTTATTCTTGTATTTGTCTTGTTCTTTGCATGTGCAGGTGTCTATTCATGAGGATCATGAGGATTGTGACCAGCTGAAGCGAAAGAACAGGAGCGACGAATCTTCTACAAATACTAGCATTGGATTCGAGGTAGGCCCTCATCATCGGTCTTTACTTTTCAATTAGGAACCTACGTGTTAGCGTTGTTTGATTGTTGCTAGACCCCATTTAGGTTAGTGGGATCGCCTCTATCCGCAGAAGGGATTTACCTTTCTCAACAATTTGGCGACTCCGATGGGGAGTTGGCCTTTTGCCTTATTTCTTGTTTTGTCTTGTTGTTTGATTTGTAAACTTTAGACGGTGCCTGAAGTACGGACATATGGCCTTCAAAATGCTATTGCTCCGCATTAGAAAAGTAGATCAACGCCACTTCAGTCCATCTCTGGTTTGGTTTACAAACTGAACAGTGTGGAACTTGCCTTATTTCTTGGTTGTTTCTTGGTTTCTCCTGCTTGGTTAGCCTTCTGGGTTGAGGCCTTGTGTTGCTTCTTGCCCCTGGTGTACCTGGATACTGTTGACTTAGCTTTGGCTCGTTTGTTTTTTATTTTTCCCATAGCAAACTCAACTGGCGCTTGTTTATAGCATTACAATCGCGCCAATTGGTGCAAGTTACACATTGACAACCCACGCCAATCCCTGAAAGGCGCTAGTTGCAGCCTGACAGTCGCACCAGGCCTAGGAAATTTTGAAGTTTGCTTGGCTATGAGCCTTCTGAGCTTGGTTTTTGTCCTGGGTACCTTTTTCAACTACTTGAGTGTGTTGGAGTCTGGTTTGACTGGTTTTGAGTCTCTTTTTTGAGAAATTCTTAATTTGATTTCCTTTGATCATTACTTGAAGGTTTGTCTCATTCTCTTCATAATTTTGCATCTTTTCGCTAAATTGTGTATGAGTGTTAATCGCCTTTGAGTGTTTCTATTTTTTTATCTTTGGAACTCTCACCCAATTTTCTTGATTTGCACTTGATTGGTTCTTAGATTACATTAGAATCATCTTGTGTTTGAGAATTCTCTTGCATAGATCACACTTGCATAATTAGAATTCTCATTTGTGCATAGATTACATTTGCATACTTTTCAAGTGAATTGTGCATATATTACAATTGCATAGATTACCTTTACCCTTTGGGTGTTTGCCATTTTCTATCGATTTCACATTTCTAGCCCTAGGGAATCTAGTGGCTTTGTGTGTCGAGCCTTCCTTAGGAGTTTTGGTCTTCTATTGGTCCAGTCAACTTTTTGATTGCTCCTTTGCACTCGTTTAGTGGTTGTTAATCGTTTCATTGCGTTATTTGAGTGACTTGCCTCTTTTTCACTTGAATTTCGCTTTGTTTCGCTTTGGGCCTAGATTACACGGCTCATTTGTGTCTTTGGGACTTTTCCCGTTCTTTGGAGGTTTGTTTGGTGATTTAGGGAACTGAATGTGCTTGTATTGAGCGGAATTTGTTTGTCATCATTTCTCAAATTTTGTTTAGTGCATTTTTCCATCAACAAAAAGAAAAAACCTCTTTTGCTTTGTATTAGTTAATGAGAATTAGAACTTTTCATTTCGATTAGTGATTAGTGATCTTAAATAAAAGATTGTTAATTTGCATTAGCTACATTAGGGAAGTTCTTTGTTGATTTTTGATCGTTTTGTTTGCGTGAAAACTCTTGAACTCTCTCGTAACTAGCATTCATCGAATGAAATGACATGTTTTGGCATATAGATTGCATTTAGGGAATTTTGAGAGATTACATATGCTAGGACCTGAAAATCGAAACCTAACACAAGATCAACTTTAAAATAAACCGAATGAATCTAACAATGCATTGGAACATAATGCTCACATTCTAGAGGTCTAAGCTAGAGACGTGCTCCGGCATCATTAAACCTAGTCACTTTTGTTTCCACTCAAGGTTGGGTGATTCCTCCTTTTGTGACTCAACTATGGTCTAGTACAGACTTGTGCTCCCATGTACCATCGAGTATATGGGGAGACTCCACTAGGTTATCATCCTTAATCCACAGGAAGCTGTGTTTGTCGCCTTACAGCCCGTAACGCACCGAACACAACATTCGAGAAGATTGACTGTCATACGGAAAGTCCTTGGTTTTCATATGATTGCTAAGGTGTATATGCAGTTTTACGGATTGTCTAGTAAACCCCTTGCCTAGTTCTCCGGAGTAGTCACTTTTTGATCCTTTTCGGACTCCCTAAAAGAAAAGGCTCACCTGAGCACTTGTCACTTCAGGCTCGTTAAACATTCGAAGGTGACTAGAGTCATCTTTTGGTCCTTTTCTCGATTCTCTAAAGATGAAAAGGTCAATTTATGTCCTTGTGTCTTAAAATTAAATTATTCGCGCTCACACGCCCTGTTAGATTCTATTTTTGGCCATTTGATTGTGTGTCTTGGCTCTTTTTCAGCCCTGTGTGTGATTTTCAGTTTTGATGGAAACTTTTCCACAGTTCACCAACCCAGGAATCCCCTCTGAATGGAATCCTGGTCATTTTCCTCCTTTTCGGAATGTTAGTGCTCCTTACATGGAAATGTTGTCCCTTCCTAGGTTAACTGTTGGGTTTCCTGTTTGGTTGTTCTCAACCTCTGTGGTCTCTACCACTGGTCAATCAGTTCCTCCACCCGAACAACATCATCTTGATTCCAAGGTGGACCTCTCCCCTTCTTCGCCCGTTTCTACGTCCTCATCTTCTACTTCGCCTGGTGAAATTCTGGATTCAAGTAACCATGTGGCTAAGAAGAAGAAGAAGAAGAAGAAGAAGAAGAAGTCACCTAAGCGAGAGGCTAAAAATGCACCTACTCCTCTGAGTACATCTCAGGTCGGAACTCCTTCTCCTCCTCCGCGGAAGGTTAAGTTTCCTTGTAAATTGTGCAAGGATGACCATCTTCTTCGTGATTGTCCTGGCCTTCCCAAGATCTTAGAAGTATGGTCTTGCAATCCGGCCTACCCCTCATCATCCTCTGAAGCTCATGGCGATGCTACCCTATCAACCGGCACTAGTAAGATGAACAGGAAGATTCGATTCCCTTGTAAGCTATGTGAAGGCAACCATCCCCTTCACCTTTGTCCACTCATGGATAAAGATTCCGCTATTTTGGAAAGCCTTACAGCTTCTTCACCTCAACTCCCTGTTGGTTATCAGAGGCTCTCTTCAGATCCTCCCCCTGTCGACAAAGAGATTGCCTTAGATCCTTCTCTTGTCCATCCTCCTCTTTCTGAACCTGGCTATGCTAAGCCTGTTCCAGACCAACCATTGGTCGAAGAGAGTGTCAACTTGGGTTCACCGCCTGTTGATCACTCTGTTTCGGAAGAGTGTCATGCTCATGTTCTTCTCGTCTCATTAGATTCTCTTGAGTCCGAAAATGACTCTCCTATCCCAGCTGATCCCGAGAGTCCATCTTCGGTACCTTTAAAGCAGGGGGGCAATCATACGATTCCCCCACCAAGTAGTTCAGTTGTTTCCTTCGACTGGAGTCATTTGACCGCCTTCCATCCCATGTGCCTTTCCATATTACCGTACATGCCTATGATACGGCAATACCTGTCACTATCTTGGATGAGGGCGCATCTATCAGTCTTATGCCTTCCACTACTTGGCAAGCTTTGGGCTCCCCACAACTTGTGCCAGTTGTGCAGAATCTGTTAGCATTTGACGGAGGAACCAGTCAACTGTTGGGAATCCTCCCACAATTCCCTATTACTTTGGGAGGCAAAACCGTCTATATAGACGTATTGGTTACCCAAGGTGCTTTAGATTTTAGTCTTCTCCTTGGTCGTGACTATGTTTATGCCATGGGGCCCCTTGTCTCTTCACTTTTTCGTGTGGTTTACTTTCCACACAACGGAAGAATCGTGACTATAGATCAATTATCGTTCTTTAGTCCTCCGGTGCCTCCTGTGCAGTTGTCATCCCCTTCTGGTTTTTATCCACCGGTTTTATCTGCCCCGCCACAGGTCAACTATTTGGCTACTTATCTCATGCCTATATCCAGTGATGATGCCATCATGCATAGTGTCCTGGGGGCATTAGGTCCTGACTTCCAAGATGTTATCCTTCCACCCAGAGTGGCACTCTTGGAAGCAACGACTTATTTTTCATTATGATGAAGTTCGGTCGGAGCATAGTTCGCTTTCCTATGTCAAGCTCCTTAAAAAATGAAACAAGGGTTATGAGGATAGTTCTTTTACTGTGTCAACCTCATTAAAAAATGAAACAACTCCCTTTCCCAATCGAGTCTTTTGCTTAAGATCTCGTAAAATACAAGTCGAATCTTTCCAAGCTCTCGAAAGTGAACCTTCATTCCATCCACTTTGTTGAATCCAATGAAGCTTGGGGGGCATGTACCTCATTTTGAGTCATTATGTTGGGGGCATGTGAACTTATAAAAAGCATAGTTTTTCGTTTCAAGCTTGTGTAAACATAAAACCAAATCCAAGCAGAGTTCTCCATGGTTTAAGCTTGTGTAAAAATGAACCCATACCCGAGTCACCTTTAAGCTCTTTTCTAACTCGTAAAATATGAAAAGATTGCCAAGTATTTTTTCCTTTTTGACTCGCTAAACAGAATAAAAATGGAGGTCTTCTTTCAGCTCTTTTCTGACCGTTTAAAGATGAAAATATTGCTGAGTTATTCCTCTTGACTCGTTAAATGTAAATGAGTGGCAGTCGTCTTTAAACCCTTTTCTGACCGTGTAAAAACGGAAATATTGTCGGACCATTGTCGTTTCAGGTTCGTTAATGATCATGAAGCGACGTGATTTCAATCGCTTTTTTACTTTTTTAGATCATAATCACTATTTATGAAAAGTACTCCTCGGTCGTAATGATCGGGCAATTATTTCGAGCATGGTTTTATACTTTTTCGGGCTCGAGAGACACAACTTTACGAAAAAGGACACCCCTGCAGTTTACTTTTCCGTTATCTTTCCAAACTCTCTAAACATGAAAAGGCACCGAGTTCTTCCTTTGTCAGACTCGTTAAAACTTAATGAAATCGGATTCCGTTGAAATGACGCCACTCAAGCATATGCTATCCCTATCAAGCTTGTCATCCAAAAATAACTAGGGTACTCGCCAGAAATGGTGGGGAAAAAGGAACCATAATTATTGTCATGTTGGCAGTATGTCGCTCTTGAGCATGGCACTTGTCTGCATTCGTGTTTGGCTGGGGACATCTCATCTTGTTTTTTACACTTGCCTCCGTGGGTTTGGGTTATCCTGTTTGACCTCTCATCTACTCATTGCCTTGTCACCATGACCCCTGATCATTTGATGTCAAATACTGCCCAGTCCACTGTCGTGCCGCCAATATGTTCAAGAAAAGTTGACCTCTGCAGAATACTCAACCTCCCTTTGATACCTCACACAAAACATCTTATACTTCTCTGTCTCATGTCGATGATGTGGGAAACATTATGGCCCACCTTCGATCAAGGTCACTTCCTGTCGACTTCAGCTCATTATCCAGGAAGTTAACTTAGAGACTCCCTTCAGGTACCTTGGAGCCTGCATGCCTCAATGGCAGGTTCTTCATGTTCGACGCGAGGTTTTCATCATTAGCCTCCGATCGAATGATTCTACGGGTGTTCGACGCCGGCTCATTGATTCGCACGCCGTGGACTGTACCTATAGTACCTTGAGGACCATTGTCATTATTGGTGGTACCTCTCGCGTCTGTTAACAGTTTTCGTCATTGACTAGTAATCAAACGATGTTACTGCATGTTCGACTTCGACTCCCATATTCGCATGCTTGAACTTGTACTTTGTTCGGGTCGAGATGGAGCGCAAGACCCTGGATTTTGTCTATTGAAATCCAGGTTGCATTTTGTGGATTATTATAACCATTACATGACTCATTTATTGGATGGCAGCGACCATGCCTGAGTCTATTCATTGATCCTCGCTGGATGGCTACATCCATACCTTGTATTCAGATTTTTATGTACTCTGCAGTGGATGGCTGCGCCCATACCACATACATCATGTACTTGAGATATCAGTTGTACTTCGTGCAGGTTCTCCAGCGGTCGTGTTTTTAGTCGACAATGTTCTTGTAAAGCATTTCACCCCTCTCTCTCTCGGGCCTCATGCTTTAGGGGGCTTCTGTTACACAGTAATTTGTCACCATCCCTGTTACCCCTTCTCCCGTACATTAGAGGACTTATTCCGGTACCTGTGAGAAGTGACATAATTTGAAAACACCTGCATTATATCCCATTGAGTATGTAATTCACATGCCCTGAAGACACCTTCTGCAAAATACCCATAAAAGTAGCCCTTTTTCCATTGGCGTTGTTCCCAGTGTATCACTTGCGCCAATGGGGGAAATCCTCCAAAGAGGACGCGCTGGCTGGCGCTCTGTCTCCGAGTCGCACTAGCGCCAACCCAGTTGGGTAAAGTTTTTAACAAACCAACTTGCGAAGGTTCTTCGTAACCTATTCATGAACTGATTTCAGTTTGAGTTGGTTTAGTTGGGCTTCGAATCTCCATAGAAGGGAAGTAGTTCTCCACCTCTCATGGAAGCTTCCTAATATAAGGACAATCTCATGAATCTTGTGGATGATCCTATCTCCTTCTCCTCTCTCTATATAAGCTTATCCTTTTGCCTTTGACAAGCTAGTTAGTAATTCTACTCTTCAAGCTCCAAATTCTAAGTCCCAAAGCTACAAGAGGCCTTGTTTATCCCCATAAGGCTATATCTTTAATGAGGAGACCTTTGTCCAAGTAACCAGGGAGAGAGAGGCTTGTTCCCCATCCCCTGCAAGCTTTGCAAGGCATGTGTTGCTGATCACCCAGCCAAAGGAGGATTTGACGTCAGAACTTGGTTGTATTCTCTTTTGTTTATCAATACTAATAGACGAATATCATTATGGTTCCACTCTTATTGTATTTATAATGATGTTTGAGTTGTATCCTTTCTGACTGATACATAGTTGCATTTCTTGGATTTTATGCTTGTATTTGTCTTGTTCTTTGCATGTGCAGGTGTCTGTTCACGAGGATCGTGAGGATTTTGACCAGTTGAAGTGGAAGAACGGGAGCGCTCTTCTACAAATACTAGCGTTGGATTCGAGGTAGGCCCTCATCATCGGTCTTTACTTTTCAATTAGGAACCTACATGTTAGTGTTGTTTGATTGTTTCTAGACCCCATTTAGGCTAGTGGGATCACCTTTGTCCACAGAGGGGATTTACCTACACAATAGGTGGTATTGCAAAGGTTCGACCAATTCAAGCCCTAACTCCTTATATCCTGACCTCGTCGGGACATGCAAAGAAAAATAGAGAAAAAGTAGACTGCTCTGATACCACTGATCCAGATTTAAACATGAACGTAACAAATTATAGAGATAACCATAAACAAAAAGATGTAGTGGAAATAATACTTCATTTCATTAATGTAAAATACTAAAATATGCTTACCAACAACAATGGAAATAGACTAGCTAGGGCGATGGTAGCTTATCTCTGAGAAGAGATGTGGCAGCTACATGCCTCTGAATTGTGTTACAATGAGGCTCAAAGGCCTATTTATTGTGGAGAAATAATGTAAAACCCTTCACATCCAAAAACCTAACCCTAGAAGATGAAACGGAAAATTGTTGGCCCCGTTTGGGTAAATTAGTACATCAATTTCCTGGGTCGTAACTTTGGCATACGATCTCCATCTGACGTGTACAGTGGCTCGTTAAAAGATCTATTCGAGCACTACCACTTTGGGAAGGGAAACATCGGTTCATGGACCCATGTTGCCCACATATTTCCAAAAAAGACATCGTTTAGGGCCTCAAAACGACTTTGGAAGTTCAAGACCCGAAAAACTGCTAAAAATAGTAAACTGTGCTACAATTTAGGAAACTGAAAAACTAAAAGAGATAGTTTTGGGGGTCCAAATGGGATAGGTAGGTGGCCACAATCATCCACCTGGATCATAAGTGTACACAAAATTTTGAGGGTGTTTGTTGTAGCGAAGACACTTGACGACACATTGGCAAAACTCCATCTTCTCTACCTTAGTAAATTATTTCATGCAGAGTCTAGTTCTTTGGGAAGTATTGATTCATTTTTCAAATTATCATGGCTTAACCACTTACCCCGTGCATAAACATAGTCCTCTTCATTCATTTACTCGATTAAACAAAAACACAAGACCGGTGATCACACAATGTTTCGAATCATGATAATGTAATGAAGTTCACGAGATTTAGATTTTTAGAGTATAGTTTTTTCATCTTTGGTGTTGCTCTACTACTAGTAGGCCTCGATAGTACCCTAACAGAGTCACTTCAAGAACACAAGCATTTCTCCACTACCAGCAAGCCTGGATAGTACCCCGACAAAGTTGCTTGCTTCACCTCTCTATGCAATAACCCTTTCTCTTCTTTTGCATTTATTTATTTATTTATATAGGACTGTGCATCGACACTTATTTATTTCATTGGCAGAAGAAGGATCCTGAATTATTGAGAGAAGGAGAGGTTGTCCCTTCAGAGAAGAATATATAATACCTCTAATATTGGTTTGCTCATTTAGATTTTCCCCTTGTCCTTCTCTACTTGATTACCCAATTGCAGACGTGAGGTTTCTAGAATAGACATGGAGGTCATGGTTCGACACAAGGCTTTTTAACGCAAGGATCATCATTGACCAAAATATGTAACCAAGACAAGGATGAAGGACAGAGAGTTAGCCAAATGTTGTAGTGTTACAAATTCCTTTTATTTTTCCACATTCCCTTTGAGACAACAGAGCGTCTTCATGCATGGTCTCACAAAATGAAAGAAAAAAAACACAACGAGGAAACAAACCAGAAGACAAGACAAAGAAAAACCATGATGTCAAACCAAAACAATAAAACAGAAGAAAAACTACAAAAATGAATGTAGAATGGATGTGTAGGTAAACTAAATACAACTTGACCTACTCCTAATGTAACCATCTAGAAGGTCGGGATCACGTATAATGGAATTTCCAATTTAGCCACCGTAATTTTTCCCGACCTTCCATTACAAATATGTGATCGATTAAAATAAATATAAAACAATGTGCTCTAGAAAAGATAAGGACTTGAATATATTTCACAAAATTTGAAGGTCTTTCCTATGAGCAGAAAGATAGGCCATAGCCATCGCTTCTAACCAGTTTATATTCTTACCTTTTCAAGGAGAACCATAATTCAACAAGACTCTGAAGATTCTCTCAAATGTGTCTCCATCTACACCAAACTCCTTAGAAAGTGCACAAAAAGATTGAAACTTGTTGTTTGCAATTGAGCTTGCCAAGTAAGATTTTCCCAACAATTCAACAATTGGATCATAAAATCCATAATAATCCTCTTTATAACCTCGAAATATTTGAAAAGATGAATTTTCAATTAGAGGTACGGGATTATGATGAGAATAATGTGAGGAAAAATAGACCTGGTTATATTTAGCAAGCATGTCGAGACAGTGAGTACCTGACATAACCATCAACGAAGGTTGAAGTGCCTCAACCACTTGAAAAAAAAATGAATAGTGAGATGTTGAATGATGAATATTGAAGGATATAAAACAACTATCATTGGATATACTGGTGGGAAAATGATAAAATGAATGAAAGACATCAATGACAGGATAATGATCAGATGGGTTGATTAAAGCATTAGATTCCTAGTTTGTGCTAAACGAAGATAAATCAATTTGAATAGTTTCGCAAATGCTATGAATAATATAATCATCTTCCTCGTGTGATGAATGTGAGAAAAAAACTCTTTCTAACTAGTAACACATTACACTAGCATCGTAGTCATTGAAAGAAGTGGAAAGTAATTCTAGTACAATAAACACATGAAACCATTCAATATGCAGTGAATGAGAAAGAATTTGATTCACATAATCAATCATGTATTCATTCACACTCGAGAGGATTTAAGGTGTGATGAAGAACAAGACTCATGATATGATATTCACAAGGAAAGCCAATATATGCTCATCATAAAATAAATCCGATAGATACGATTCCTTCAACCAAATATGGTATTTGGAATGATCAACTTCGCAATTCCATGACTTTATGAGAGATACACATTCCAAACCTAAGTTTGCTAGGATATATTTGCATGAAGATGAATGAAATGAAAAATATTCTTGAATACGATCAGAAGTAGAATCTTGGAAATTTGAAAGATCACATTCGAGATACCAAAAAAATTTCAAAAAGAAATTTTCATCGAGTGAAACCATGCAAACAACAGGATTGCACGTGAGAAACCATATCTGACTTAGTTTGGGGGGCTTACCAAATTCATGATATCCTAACATAACCATCAATGGAAGTTGAAGTTCCTCGACTCCCTGGAAGGTCCTGAAACTTTCTAGGATTATAAAATCGCATTTTGAATATTGAACTAGATCATGCATGGTTTGTGAATAGATGCTACCACTGGTTTCAATAAAGCTATTGCTCAAAAGATGGCAGTCATCTTTGTCACTAACTTTACTATATTTTTCATCTTCAACAACCAAATTACTCAAGTTAGAAGATTCTTCCGATCACAAATTCGAACATGAATGAATCGAGAAAATTTTGTGAGCAAGTTGGCTTGAAGAGTTTTCTTCATGCAAAAGAAGAGATGGTAAGGGATGGGAAGAGTACTCAATGATTTGATTATTTCCATTTTCATCATGGATGAAGGACTTGAAGAGCATGGAGTATCTCTTTCGTTAGTAGATCCATCGCCAATGTTAAAGCAAAAGGGGTAGTGGGATGAAGAGGAAGTTTTGTTAAGCACATCTTCTTTGACCGAATCTGATTCTGGATCTAAAGTAATGTCTTCATGAGAAACTGAAAGATCAGATGATGCACCTGGGAATTCATGATTGCATTCATCAACAAAGTCATCATTATCATAATGATTGTTTCCTAAGGCTACAGATTGATTGAAATAATTGACTGCATTTGATTCACTACCGAGATTAGCATATTGAAAATCATCCAAGAAAGGGAGCGTGTCATCTTCACATGGAGGATTTTTGGAAAAAGAAGAAAGATCAACAATGTCTTCAACTTCTTGGACCTCTACCTATGTAATGTGATTCCCTTGTATCTAATTTTTGAACCAACAAATCAAAAATTGAGAGGGTGTGAAACACTAGCTTGTGGAGCAGGTGTGGGCGGATCATGGTACAAAGATTCATGGCATGTAGATGATAGGGGATAACATAAATCCATATTAGATTCGAGACTAGAGTTATAAATAGTAACATCATCTTCCAGAATGGAGGAGTTAGTCTTCAGAATGGGCTTCATGAGCCATTCTGGGATTTCCTCAATTGAATACGAGTCATGACAAGCGGAAGAAGGAGAATATGATTAGGAATTTGATTTGTAGATTTCCCAACTTTATTATCATATCACGAAGACATCATGATCGAAACTAGGAAAGGAGGAGGACAAAGAAAAAAAAAGGAGAGGTAAATTCCTCCTCTGAAATTAGAGGTGTCACATGATTCACAAGAGTTGGGGAAGTAGAAATGTCAGGGGGTTTAGGTATACCATGCAAAGAGACATAAACCAAATGCTGAGACTTTTGTTTAAAGAAATCCCAATCTACATATTATTCAGGAAATTCATAACAATGGTGAAGGAATCAATTAGAGAAATCCTCAACTAATTCATTAGGCTTCATTCTTAACTGATTAATTCTTTCATAAACATTTCGGCAGTCATACTTATCAAAGGCTTGATAAATATCCTTGAGGAAATGATGGAAATAATGGATGGAGGTGGGTAGTAAGGTATGGCACCATTGATTAACATGACCTTCAAGGGTGAGGAAGAAAAGCACACAATTAAACTCTTCATCATTGATTTCGTAAGATTCATGAAATTTCAGAAAATCAGAAATGTGCATGGTTATGGATATTCCATCCTCACCATCAAACTTGAACTAAGAAAAGTGATAGATAGGCTCATCGGGGATTGAAAATCTATAAATGAATAAATTAGAGAAACACCTTGGGAGTAAGATTTGAGGACGAGCCATTTGAGATATGAGGTTCAAAATAGACTCAATGAGCACAACTTGTCATCTAGCCCTCCTTCTAGCACCAATTGTTGAGGGTGCTAGAAATATGTCAACCAAGGGGTCTCCCCGATGTGAAATCCCAATTAGAACTCACACCATTTGGAGTAGGATCCCCATCCAAAATATCGGCGTATTTTCCATGTATTCTTATATATTTTCCTTGGCTCTAAATATCAACAAGAGAGGAATATGTGGTGCCTTCTAAAAGCAAGAAGGTGTGCTTGGTGAGTGTTCATTGGTAGTTGTTTCAAAGTTCTTCTACTATAGAGGGAAAGAGTAAAGTGAGCCTATAAGAGAGAGGTAATACTACCACCAAAGAAGATACACACGCAAACAAGAGGGATCTATCTTACATCCAATGGAATAGTCCACAAAAGATGTGACGGTCGTTACAACCAATCAATGAGAAATATTTGTCTAGTATCCTATAGAATAGTCCACAAATATGGGACAACAATAACAACGATTTCAGCACATTCTCACTAAGATAAGTACTAGAATAGCTTAAATATTTCAACTACTTTAGCACAGATGAAAGCAAACACGAAATACAAATATTCACAAAATAGTCTTACAAATATTCATAATCCATGCATCAAGAATATGTCGGTCATGAAGTCTTATGTTATTAAGTAAAAGTTCCAAGACACATGTATACAATGAACATCACTAGCTCCAATATTGGAGCGTTGGAGCCACTCCTTACGCCTCAAAAGGACTAGTTTGTCTCTTTAGTTAATTGCGGGAGGAGCCCAGGTGAAATTCATTTTCTCATACAATGAGGTTGTATACATAACCAAGAGTTGATGCTTCACCTTCCTTGTGACTCTTTGACTACGCTCATGACCGTTTCAATTCCTACGAATTTTTTACTTTACATGACTCTTCATATTCTGACTGTGTCCTTTGGACTTCCACTTTACAATACATTTTGAATAGGTAATTGCATAATCCACAATAATGATGTGGCATATGATGACTTGTGATAGGACATGACATGAAACTGATGACATGGACTACATGATGCTGTGATAGAACCAATTTTTCCTTCTTTCTGCTTCTGTCTTTACGTCTTCTTGAAAAGATGGTACTTTTTCTTCTTCTTCCTCCTCCTTATGACTTGAATATGATGAGTCTTCCATGTGATCTTGATCTTGGTCTTCTGTTATAGTCTGGTGTTCCTTCATCCTCTCATTTGATGAGCATCTTATCTCTTCCATTCCATATGTGTCTATAAATGTCCTCCTTCTCCATCTCCCTCTTCATCATCTTTCCATGGCATGATAAGGTACGTGTTTCTGCAATTCACTCATGACAAGAAGACATCAGTCTGAAAACCCCCTCGTCTAAGATTGTGCATATTGATCCTTTGACCAAGCCAGAATTGGATGGAAGGTTTGGAAAAGAGCTTAGTGATTGCACAATTGCATAGTACAAGCAGTCAAGGGGAGTGTTGAGCCTTGAGACTGTGCAATGCGTAGTTTAGGCTGGGATGAGGGAGAAAACTGCGCAATTCTGGGCTTAAACATTGAGGTTGCAAAATGCACAGTTTGGGAGGAAGAGACTGGGCCATTGTGCATTTGCACACTTCAAGAGCTCAAGGATGAGCTTGAGGCTAGATATTGTGCAATGTGCAGTTCAAGCTTGGATCTAAGGCATGATTGCATAGCTCTTGGCTTAAGCACTGAAGTTGCAAAATGCGGAGTTTTGGGCTTAGGCTTTAAGGTTGTGAAATACACAGTTCTGGGGGGCAGAGACTATGCATTTCATAATTCCCATAGACAAGTTCAATACTTGAGGGATGAGACTATGCAATGCACAATTAAGGAGGGTTGGATGAGGCTAGGTTGCCAATAATTTTTTGAAATTTGGTTAATTGTGGGACTGAAGAGACTGTTTTGAACAGTGATATGCCTTGACTGTGATCAGACACTTGAAACACTTTGATGACTTAACAACATAGACCATCTGGAACATGTTAACAACATATTTCCCTCAATGAGGCAACTTTGTGATGACTTTACGACAAGTGCAACACTAAAGGTACACTTTGGATGACCATGATGAAACTTGTGCGAAAATGCTTTAAACTTTGGGAATGAGTGTGACTGATGTTTACATGGTTAGACCAACCCATTAAAATGAAGATAACCCCTTAAAACCACCCAAACAAGCATACATACATTGTGCGACAACAAACATGTGAAAATATGACAATTGCTAAAGTGCGAACAAATCTTGCAATATGTTAATCAGCAATGAAAGTAACACAAGGAAGAGAAAATATAACATGATAATTCCACAAATTAAATTGAAAGCAAGTGAAAGAAACCACGGAAAACATATAAACGACACTCATGAAAATAAAGGTGTGTGGGGGCAATAGTTTGCAAAAGCTCACCGAAATGGAAGTAAAAACGTAGCTAAAATGTGAGAAATTGTCGTTGTGAGTGTGCACTGACTGTCGAAATGGATTGGACATTGCACATGCACAATATTGATGGAACATTTTATGCTTTTCCAATATTGCATAAAAAAATGCACTCATGCACTTGCTACAAACTGAGCATGCATGAGAAAGTGACTTCAACACTTCCAGTCCAAGAAGGGAGCTAAAAAAGCATCAATTGACCAAGAAGTGACTATGGAATGATCGATCAATAGAAGGGTGAAGAAAGAGGGCCCGGCCTTGGTAGATATGGTGAAGTCTCAGCCTCGCAATTGAGCCTCGGGCTGAGGCAGAAGGGGTTGCAAACACAAGGAAGGAAAAGGAAAAGAAGTTGGTTCATATTTCAGTGGGACTACATGGCAGAGGACTGAGTGGCAGAAGATTGCGCAGAAGCAGACTGCATGGCAGAGCAGTGGGAAAATGAACTAAGATATTCTTCAGACCACGGTTCAGGCATGTTGTCGTTCTATATTTTTGAGGTTGAGGGAGTAAACACATAGGACAACATCAAAACCACTTTGGAAGCTGGGATCTAGCCCTACCAGCTTTAGAGAGGGAACTCTCTATAAAATTTAGCTTTGTTTGGTGTAAATTGTAGGCTAGTTATTACTGTACTGATTGTTTTTTATTTGGATTATTTGGTTGATTAAATTTCTATAATTCCATTGGGCTATGGAGTCTAACAATTAACTGGATCTACATCAAACTTTAGAGAAGTTTCACAGGGAAATCTAGGTTGCACTAGTTGGATCTTTCATAATATTAAATGGATTATGGAACAACATAAATGTAAGATTCAATAGAAACTAAGGAGAAATGAAGAATTCCTTAATTTGACTTCAGCAGAGAACATGTAAATTACTAACAACCAGAATAAGGTGCTTTATGTAACATATCCTATTCATCAGTGTTTATGTTATGTAATTAAGATTTTTAGAAATAATAGAGAAAGAAAACAATGATCAAACACATAAACTGAAGAAAAACATCACCATTTCGTACACCACACGAATCCTGTGAAAATGTCCCTATATTATTAATGCTTCCAGCAACTTTGAGAAATTACAATTTTCAAAGGAAAATTATATTCAACAATCAACCCTTAATACTTCAAACTGTGAAGTATTTATACAAATAATTACAAAACTGTTGTCTCAATTGACCGTGTATTAATAGAAAATCGTTGTCTTTGTCTCTTACTTGTTTTCTCTTGAGGAGTAGGAGTCTATAAATTTGAAGTAGAAAACAGTTGTTCTTTAGCTTCTTGCAATGTATTCTCTACTCACTCTGTCTGATTTGCATACTTTTCTATCTCAAGCCTTGAGGTATGGATATAGGGAGTAGTTTTGTTTTCTACTCTTAGCATGGAAATGATATCCCAACGGTCATAAGACCATGTGAAACTCAGGCTGAATTTCATCTCATTAAGAATCTTGTCTGCTTCTTCTCCTGTTGACCTGGTATTGCATATGAATGGGCCCACCCATGTCTTTATGTGAAACTGGGACTTCTTCTTTGCCACCACAAAGTGAATATCATCTGAATTTAACATTTGTCTTATGTATTCCAAGGAAAAAATCCACATGGGGAGGTATTTTGGGAGTTTATATGGTGCTAATTTTCATCCATAAACTCTGATTTCTGTATAGTTTTGGTATAAATACCAATCTCCAGTCTTGGCCTAATCTGTCAAATGCAAAACCCTTTTGATGTCTTCACTGATTCTGGGTTGTGTGGAACTATTTAGGATGTTCATAGCTGGGTGAACAAACTCCTCATTGAACTATTTGTATGAGAATTCTTGCTACTCTTTCATGACTAATGAAGTCCAAAATATCATAGGCTATTGGTTTCCCTCATCATCTAGCTTCTGCATAGAAAAAATGAACTTGTTTGCTTGATAATAAATAAAAGTGTAGATTAAAATTGAAGTGTAATTAAACAATTGCTCTGTTGGAAATTTCAGAAACTGCTCATGGATGTTATTAGCCAAGAATTGGCTTAAATCAAACAAAATGGATGGTTTGATGTCTGTGGAAAAGATAGAAAGGAATCCTAGAATGGGTTCATCTACCCACTGGTCAGAATAATAACCCAAAATGTATGAAATTATGGTTATAATATGTTTAGCTTGATCAAGGAAGATTGAGGAAGGGTATTGTTGGCAAGAAAGAATCATCAAGGAGAAAATAACCTGGGTTCGGGTGCAGAGGGCCAAAAATGGTCTGGTGTAGTCTAGAACAATGCCGACATTTTCTCCTTACCCAAAGGGTAAAAAGTCTCACCCAAGGCATGCCGCGATCGAAAGTGAGAAAGGTTCAACATGGGGTCAAGGGAAAACCATCTGGGGCATCATCCAATAACAAATATGTATTCATTACACACGAAATAGAGATAGTAGCATAACAACGATTACACAAGAACTACAAAATACATGCATTTGATGGGACATTTAAAATTTTTAGAAACTCATCACACTAGGAGATCCATACATATCATGACTCGTAACCAGTGTAGCCTTCTTTCTATTAACTTAACAATAAAACATTACAACATAACTTCGGCATTTTCCACAAGAATCTACAAGGAATACCCGGATCAGATCCATGGGTTCGATGTTAGCCTCAAGGGCCTAGTTTACCTAGACTCCTATGTTCTGCTATCCGTCTGTCGTAACCAGATATACACCCACTAGCTCCAACAACCTTGCCAACTATCCCATTAACCAGACAACTTCTCTTCTTTTATGGTCCTCTCCTTTTATATTCCTTGCTACCACCTGAACTGACAGTTCCTGCTCACTTGCTCTTTCACCTTCCCGCCTACTCGGCTGCCTTTGTATTTCGTTTCCACCTTGCCGCAACTCTTGCGCAACTGTCTATTCCTACCTTGCTGTCTAGCTGACTCTTCCACAAGCTAACCATTGCTTCCACCCACTTCCTTCTCATCTTTCAGTCAACCAAAATTGGTCAAAACTGTTTCAAAATTAAACGAATGCCCCAATAGGCCCCAACCACAATCCTTTGACTCCTCCCCGATTCAATTCATTTCAACTTCAGTCATTTTTGCTGGTATTTCCATTGGCTCTATGGGTGGTGGCTGTACTGTCAACTACACTGGTTCTACTAATGGCTAGGTTGGTGCTTCTTTTGCCTCGGCCATTGCTCGCAAAGTGGCATCTATCTCTAGTACACTTTCCTGCCTCTGAGGGGCCCCCATCCCAAACGAAGGCTCCAACTCCTAAACAGTGGTCGTGGTCTGTTGCCTGAACTCTTTGTATCTTTGAATGGCAGTGTCCCATCAGGCGAGGATTGCACCAACATTTTGAGTGAATGCCTTGGCCAAATTCGACGTTAGCTCTATGGGCCACTAATTTTGCAAGTCGCTCCATTGTTGTCTAATGGAGTCACATACCTCATTTGGATTCAAGACCTACATCCAAACCAGTGGCTGCAGATCTCTGATTACCTTCTTCATCTTTGTAGACTCCTCCTCAATGTGATCAACTTGAGCCTGAATGGCATCAATCTAATCGTTGATCTGTTGTAGTTGGGCAGGGTCTGTACAATCCTTTGTGCTGGCAAATAGGTTCTGTATTTTCTCTCTCATCGGATAGACCCAATGGTTCTTCAGCACCAAGATTCCTAACCAGTCATGGACTTTTTTCAATAGATCATAGCTGTTAGCGAGGGCATCTTCTAAGGCTTGTATCTTGGCTTCCCCTTCGGCAATTTATCCTTCAACTGTCCTCGTGCAGATCTCCACTAGATCTGGTAATGCAGCACTCACCATCTCCAGCTTATTCTTCATGTTGGCATTGGTAGCTACTAGGTTCGAGCATGCCACCTAGATGTGGTCACAACATTTTACCAGCGTGCACGTCGTGATTTCCGTCGGCACCTCTGTGTCTGCCTCAATTATTGCTGACCACAATGTCTGAAACTACTACGTGATTTGATCAACCTGGGCTTGCAAATCTAAATTTGCTTGCCGCAGGTGATCTCGCTCTTCTGTTACTTCCTACAACTGCCTTGCTTGTTGTTCATGTTCCTTGTCCAGATCCTCATGGATCCTTTCAGCCCTGTGCACTACTCGATGTATAAATGTAAATAACTAGCGTGATGACCAATGCTGGAGTGTGTCAACCTACATTGTATTGGGTTCTGAGAACTGCTATTGGATGGGTAGGACGTTGTCGATGGATTTTTCGGAGTAGGATGCAGGCAAATGAGATTTTTGTGACTGCAGAGTGAATTATGGAGTGGGTGGAATGATGCTAGGATTTGGAACTACTGTGAGATTTATAGGGAAAGGTGGCCGGTACGGTTCAATCCTTGCCTCTTGCATAATAGCATCTAAGCGTCCCCCTTGTGGTGGGTCTAACACAAGCCTTGGTGATGCAAGTGATGTGGGTTGCGTTCCATTGACAGGATTGGTGCCCTATGTCCGCTCGGCTAGCTAAACTTTTGTTTCCACTGTAGTCTTTCACCAGCCTACTGGGAGGGTCTCTGACAGGGTTGCAGAGGTGGAGGCTGTGTACAGGGAAGACTCTCGTGATTGAGTTAAACTAATGGAAATCGTGGGGATCTCTTCAAAAATGGGGGTTGCGGATATTGAATGCTCGGTCTCGCCAATAAGGTCAACAATCGGGGTTGGTGCAACAGTTTTCGACTTTTTGGCATTCAGACAACAAACAACTTGTTTTTTCTTTGGCTTGGGTACCATTGGCTTGGAGGGGGCCTAGGCTACTCCGCTGGGGAGTTTCATGGCCAGCGAGGTTGATATAATAGGAGATAACATGGTAGAGCCTTGAAATTGTGCAGGATAATTGCTCTCACCTAATTTGAAACTGGAAATTGTTCATCTGAGTTTGAACATCTTCTCCTCCATCTGAAGCACCATTGGTTGGATTTCATCATCGGTTGGACGCTTCCTACTACTCTCCACCACATCTCCCCCCTGTTCCTATTGCTTCAAGGCTCTAAAAATATATTTGTATTTCCCTTCTATGATTTTATAGGCCACTCCCAGCCATGATCCCACCTCTTTATGCAGTACTTCTGCCATTAGTACAAACCTATGCAGCCTCATATTAAATGTCTATGGGTGGACACACCGCGGCCTCAAGTAGGTGTGCACATGTGAGGCTCTAAACCAGAGCTTTTCTAAGAATTCATTGAGAAGAGCCTTTGGTATCCTCTTCGTTGACCTTATGGTGGCCAGCATCTACTCGTACCAATCCTTGAAAGCTATTTCATTTATCTCCTTTGTGTTGGGGTCTCCCAGTGCCCTCCATGGGTCGTAATAGAGTGTTATTGGTTGGCCTTCGACGATGGTCGCCAATTCCCTCTGCTTAAGTAGCCTCAACTTCCACATTGCCAAGGACATCAAAATGTACCCAAACACAAAATTGGTACCCTGTCTGTAAACATCTTCACAAGCTTCAAATAACTCGTTGAGAAAAAATGGGGACTAGTTCAGTACCTCTCCCCAGAAACAATTTTTTGCCACCAAAATGGCATCCAAATTGAATTCGTTCTTTGTAAAGTGGCGCATTATTTTGCATGCTATGAGGTAGCAAGCAAACCTGATGTTGACCTTGTTGATTATATCTAGCTTCGCTCCTCTGTCACCCCACTCAGTCCCATATCCGGCATAGATATTATCCTTTGACTGCTTCTTGGCTCTCTTAGCCCCTATCTAGAATGTTGTGCTAACTACATTCCCTCCCTCGGACAACCTTGTTAGAAGACTAATATCCTCCACATGGATGGGATACTCCTTGTCCAACCATAGCAATCCTCCGTGCATCCTGCTCGCCAAAAGTTTGGTACACTACATTGAGACGAAGTGGATGCAAAACATAGGTAAATTCCTCAAATGGAGTAACATCGATCTCTGTAGCCGTTTAAATGCATCCCTAACCCTGTAGGTCTTGATGCCATCCTCCTTTTGGAAATCCTCTGCATAAACTTATCTTTTCATGGTTGGGAACTTGAAACAGTTTTTAAAATCATTGTCAACCAAATTTGCCTTGTCATATTTTCCATACAGGTTATCGACCATTGCAATTCTTTCATCTAATGTGTCCTGTGGGATGGATACAATTCCTTTCACCATCTCCTTTTTCCTATGATAAACAATCTACACCTGAGGTTTCCTACTTCTCTATCTCTGCAACTGTTCTTTAGAGCAGCCTTATAATTCTTCTGCTATCTGCGATTGAAGTTCTGGAATTCCCTTCATTATCATGTGAATTATGTAGCTGAACCTAACACTACATTTCTTGACTGACTGGACCTTAGCAACTAATTACTCTGGCAACTTTCCCATGTGTTCTATCTATACCTTGCTGCCATCGACCGACTTGGACGTAGACATGGAAAGTACAGAGTGGGGTACATGGCGTATTTATTTTGCCATGATGGGGTTACTTATTAACTAATTGTGTACTTAATGGGAAAATATTTTGCGGCTCCTCTTTGACAGTTACATTATTAGTTACTTAATATGGAAATGACTATCGGTACGACAGAAAGGACGGGTACAACATGTGATCATAAAGTCTGGAAAAAGTGCATATCTACGTGTACCTTGTTGACGGAGATTACATGTGTGGCTACTAACTCTACCTCTTCTCCCCCCCCACCCCCCCCAACCACAAATGGGTTGTGGCATGCTGAAGTTGCTACCGCAACCTGATTATTCTTTTGATCATTTTTATGACATGACTAGACTGAACCTAGTGGCTTATATATATAATTATTTTTTTTTGCTTTGTGAAAGGGCTTTAGCCATGTGCCATTCACCCATCCATGTATTAGGACTCCTTCCAGTTGTGCGAGCCTTAATACTCCCAAATCTTTGATTTCCATGACTATAAACGGGCCTAACCAGTGCATCTGCAGTTTCCGGAAACTTCTGGAACTTGCTGTCATATAGGAGTACATGTTCCCATATTTCAAAAGACTTCTTCCTGATATGCCTATCATGCCACGATTTTTTCCTTATCTACTCCACTGACTAATGAAACTCGGCCAAGGAGCGGGTTTCATCAAGTTCCAACAGCTAACCCGGTCTGTCCCGCAAGGCTATGTTGTCCGTCATTCCTATGGCTTCAGATACTAACATACTTGGTAATATGAATTCTATGGAACCACAACTTCCCTTCCATATACTAGTTGAAACGAAGTTTGCTTATGAATTCTCTTTACTATTGTCCTATACACCCATAGAGTTGCAGGTATTATTTCATCCCAGTCATCCCTGTTGGCTGACACTACCTTTGTTAGCCCTTTCTCCAGCATTTTGTTGAATGCTTCCACTACTTCGTTGGCCTGTGGGTGATAGGGGATACTCTTGTTGTGATGAATCATGAAGGTTCTCAGAAGAGTCTCAATGGTTTCATTCATAAAGTGCATTCCCTGGTCACTTGTGACACTCCTTAGGCATCCAAACCTTGAGACTATGTTCTCGAAAATAAACCATGCAGTTTTTTTTGTTGTACAGTCTTTGACGGCTGCTGCTTCTACCCACCAAGTAAGGTATTATGTTTTTGTTATTATGTATCTCACTCGTGAGTGCCTCGCCGGTGGTGTGATAGGTCCAATTAAATCTACTACCCATTTATCAAAATATTACACTATGTGGACAAGGTGTAGAGGCAGTTCATCCCATCGCGAAGGTTTTCTGACCCTTTGACATACGTCGTAGCTCTTATAAAATTCTCTAGAATGTTTATGAATAGTTGGCCACCAGAGTCTTGCATGTAGTATTTTCCTCCAGTGGCTTTACCTCCCACATGTCCTCTTGCAACCCCCATGTGACATTCCTAAAGCACATAATTTCTTTCATGCTAGAGGATGCAGTGCCTTAGTATTTGATCTAAACCCATCTTGTAGAGGTGTCCTGCGATCAGATAGTAATATACTGCCCTTACTACCAAGTGTCGTCTCTGTAATGCCATATATCCTTCTTGGAAATGACCTGTTGTTAATAATGTGGCGATCTCTTCTAAGTGATCTGGGATTGCCTCTATTCTGAATAAGTCAACTTTGGGCAATCGATCATCCACTACTCCTTCATTCTTCCCTGTCTCTAGTTACAACAGGTGATCTAGTCCCACATTCAGTCTACTGGGTTTAATGACCACCTCGAAAGTGAATTCCTAGAACAACAACAACCATTAGCATATTCTCCCTTGTAGTACTGGCTTTTTTATCAAGTATTTGAGCATGGAATGCTGTCTAAAGAATTTTAATGGTGCGCCCAATAAATAATGCCTAAACTTTTGGAGAGAATAAACCATTCCCAGGGCTTCTCTCTCGGTTGTTGTATAGTTTCTCTCTGCAGTTGACAACTTTCTGCTAGCATAGTGCACCGGGTGGTCCATATTCTTCTCCCCTAGCTGTGAATACCACTCCCAATGCTATACCCGATGCATCGATGTGCACATGGAAAATTTTGTTCCAATCAATATACACGAGTATATGTGCACTTACTAGCCTTTCCTTCAACTTATTCAAAGCTGTCTGACAATCCTCAGTCCAAATGAACTCTTCCGTTCTCTTCAACAATTTTTCCATTGGGGTTGTCATTGATGCATAGTTCCTGATGAGTCACCAGTAGTACCCTGTATGACCCAAAGTTGATCTTAATTGTTTTACGTTGCATGGTGGTTCCATGTGGAAAATTTCCATAACCTTCGCTGGGTCTAAACATACTCCATCCTTACAGACGATATGGCCTAGTAGTGTTCCAAACGAGACTGCAAAGATACATTTCTTGATGTTTAAAGAAATATGCAGTTGCCTGCACCTTTCAAACGTTACTCTTAATAAGTTGGTGTGTTATTTTAACAGACTATACACTGTCCAGTCATCCATGTACACCTCTAAAAATTTGTGAATATAGTCTCAGAATGTAGCTATGACAATCCTTGAGAAGACTGCTGGTGCATTCTTTAGTCTGAATGGCATCACATTGTATGCATATGACCCCCCCTCAGTAGTGAATGTTGTTTTTATTTTATCCCCCTCAACTATTCAAACTTGGTGGTACCCCAAAAATCCATCTGTGAACGAATATGCTTCGTTCCCCGCCACATTGTCTAGGACTTCATCACTAAAAGGCGTCGGGAATGGGTCATGCACACAAGCATTTTTAAGGATTTTGTAATCAACAAATACTCTGATCTCGTTGCATCCTTCTTTTTCTGTATGACTATCGGGTTTATCCACTCAGCTTCACTACCAGAAATATAATTCTTGCTTCTAACATTTTTTCGATCTCATTCTTAACTTTATCCTTCACCCTTGGGTTTAATTTGTACGGTCTGTAGGTTTAATGGGTATGGGTCCTTATCCCCCATGATGTTAATCACCTCGAATTCAGTGTGCATTTTCACCCTTGCCACATCAACTTCCACATTCTCCAACCTCCCAATGGGTAGTATACAATATTGATTTTCCATCCTTAGTTGAATTGGCGAGTATTTCAGTTGTGGCTTCCCCATTGCCTCCCATGTTTTTCTAGGTAGGATGTTTACATTCAACCCCAAGTCTAACATTATGTCCCTTCTATGGAACCCTGCAAATTGCACATTGATTCAAAACTCTTTGCCACTTTTCCTTTTGTTTGTTTCACTCTTCTGTAGTTCCTTTCTGGCAGATCTGCAAGTGATCGTTTCACTTACTCTTCTTCTACGGATACTGCAGCCTTCAAAGTTTTCCGCAACTCCTTCAACATGCCTTCATCCTCAACAATATTTAGGAATAGTTTAAACCATTCTTCAATCTTCTGGCCATGATCAAGCACATGATCTTGTTGTTTCTGGTTGTCTCCCTTCTCGGTCATCTCCTCAAACAACTTAGTTGCCTCATGATAGTACTGCTTTTAGCATTCGGGCTGATATACTTTTTGTCAAGATGTTGCTTTAACAATCAAGGGGGGGTCTGTTGTGCTACAATCCTCCCCTGTCCTCTTTCCTCCTCGAGTGACTATATTAATATTGGTTGCGGGAAGACCATCATTGGTCCATGGTTCGACATTAACCAGGTTAGCCCCCCTCTGCCTGGTCCTTTTCTCCCACTTTGCAATGAGTTCCAGACAATCTTCCATGGCATGGGTATTAATCACACACTGTGAGCACCAAGGTCTCCTTGGGAGTGGGCATTCCCTAGTGACGTGCCCTTCCTGGTTGCAGTTGTAACACCTCATGGTCCCTCTTCCTCCATTTATCCCTCCTCACATGTTTCCTCCTCGTCCTCCCCAATTTAACTCATTAATTGGGAAAGTAGATCTATCCAACCATTCTACTAGAGCATCCAATGCTCTGCACTGATCAATGTGATGTGTTGTAGATGTACAGAACTCACAATAGTTACTATTGGGGACATTGGAGTATTCTGTAGTATAGAGCACATCCATGGCAGGTTTATGTACACCCTACAGATCTCGTAAAAGTCTTGGCTATTCCTTCCAGGAAAGCTCCTTGCACTCCTATTTCCACAACTCCTACGATTGGAGGGGCCCATGACGACCCCACAACTCCCCATGGATGATTAATCCCTCACAACTTGGGCATTCTCTCGCAACTTGCCCTTCCACCATGTAGTGGGTGCACCATACATTGGGTCTAGCTGAAGATCCTTCAGCTTCTCCGTTAACGTTGCGATCTGATTCTAGAGACCCATGATCGACGGGTCTTGTAAGCTCGTCCCTCCTTTGTATTCATGAGGATACCTAGCCATGGCCTCTATTCAGGATTCTTTCTCCAAAGCATCTTAGAGGGTTCCAATTTTTTGTTGCATCAGTGGTGTTCTGGTTAGGGGCAAGAGTGCCTTGATAAACTAGTCCTGCTCGTGATTTGGCTCCAGGGTGTAACTCAAATTTGTGATGGCATCCTTAAACCTTTGCATGAGCTCCCAAGCTGTCTCACCCTCCTTTTTCTTAATTTCCCACAGCTTATACAACCCCTGCTTGTTTGTCTGTGTTACTTTGAATTCCTACAAAAATCCTCTCTTGATATCATCTATCATGGGGTTATGGTTCTGCTTCGCCCATTTTATAAACCAGTGTAGAACTCTCTCCCTCAACGTGGTATGGAATTCCACTATCCTGACATTGTCTAGAGTCTGATGTGCTCTCCAAATAGCTTCACAGAGATACCAGTGTTGCTCCATGTCCTCATTTCCCCTTGCTGCAAATTCTGGATATCTAGTGAAAGACCCCGCCATACTGACTTAGGTGTAAGCTATAGCACAAAACCTTTGTTCTCAGGCTGCTAGGCTCCTCACAATCCTAAGTTACTGATACTATTGGCTCCTTTGTTGCTCCCAATATTAAAAGTGGCTTTGTATTTCTCACGCAAACTATGTACCCATACTGCCTTGTTAAGCTAATAACAAATTCCTTTGGATTGTAATAAGGTACCAGGGGAAGATTGGGGGAGACGCCACTGGTGTCTTGGGAGAGTTGTTGCTGACTATTAATGGATTCTTCTCCTTCATTAAATAATCTTCTCATCATGTCGCCCATGTCTTCTTCGCTTTTCTCTCCATACCCACTTGGCCTCTGCTCTTGCGATCCACCTTCCGCAACCTATAGGGAAGGTACCTCTTCATTCCTATGACTCCTACGTCTCCCTTCACTGCTCTTGCTATGCCCAACGTATCCCTCTCCTCCCTCCTCGACTCGATGTTTTCCCATCACCACTCCTACTTGGTGGGGGCCCATTCTTCTCTTCCCCATAATCTTAATCACTCTCGTCTATCACTTATCTGCTAGCAGTGCTCTCCTTGCACTCTAACATATCTATATTTCTTCAATTCTTTAGCATCCATCCCTTCAACAACATCTCTATTCCTCAACTAGTAGCATTCCCCCCTCTACGTCCTTCCCCCGGTATTAGGGTTTTATGCTGCCATCCCAGCGGTGGGCAGGGGTAGTAATCCTTCTTCTACCATAAAAATCTTAATCCACATCGCTACTTCTTTCATCAACCTTCCTCTTAATATAGAGCTGAATAGAGCTTCTGCATTTGAGAAAGACTGATAACTCTCCACAGCAAACTCGACTATGTATCCTTCCACCGTAGTCTTTACCCAAAAATCGACTGCTCTAGTCAGATCATTGTCCAAGTGTTGGAGCAGTGCGATATCTAACAGAGCCTAGTTGTGGCGAACTGTCGTCGATCCCCGTGACTGGTTCTACCCCTTCATCCTTCTTAACCAATTGTACAGGTCTTCTGGAAATTTGCACCAGAAAATATCATACTGATCATTGGTACCATCGGCATATAAAATCCCCTCACTTATCTTGTCGATTGGTTGATTTCTGCAGGTATCTTTAGCTGCTACAAACTGATCTACTTTATGATTCCACCAATCTCTGATCTCTCCCTTGAATATCCTCGACACCATGTTCTGAACAAGTTCTCGCAACTTCAGGTCCTGACAATGGAACCATTTTTTGGCACGAAACAATCATCAGGGAGAAAATACCCTAGATTAGGTGCAGAGGGCCAATAATTGTCTGGTGTAGTCTAGGACAACGTCAACATTTTCACCTTACCCAAAGGGTAAGGAGTCTCACCCGAGGCATGCTGCGACCAGAAGTGAGAAAGGTTCAGCATGGGGTCAAGGGAGCACCATCTGGGACATCATCCAATAACAAATATGTATTCATTACACATGAAATAGAGATAGCAGCATAACAACATTTACACAAGAACTACTAAATACATGCATTTTATGGGACATTTAAAATTTTTAGAAACTCATCACACCAAGGGATCCATACATATCATGATTTGCAACCAATCTAACCTTCTTTCTATTAACTTAATAATAAAATAGTACAACATAACTTCGGCATTCACCACAAGAAACTACAAGGAATACCCGAATCAGATCCATGGGTTCGATCTCAGCCTCAAGGGCCCAGTTTGCCTAGACTCCTACATTTTGCTATCCGTCTGCCGCAACCAGATATTTGCCTGCTAGCTCCAATAGCCTTTCCAATTATCCAATTTCTGGCCATCTCCTTTTATATTCCTTTATGTCGCCTAAACTAATAGTTCCTGCTTAGCTGCTCTTTCACCTTCCCACCCACTCGGTTGCCTTTGTCTTATGCTGCCACCTTGCTGCAACTTCATGTTCCTACCTTGTTGTCCAACTGACTCTTCCGCAAGCTAACTGGTGTTGCCACCTGCTTCCTTCTCATCCTTCGGTCAGCCAAAATTGGTTAAAACCTTTTCAAAATTAAACAAAGGCCCCAACAAGTATGGAGGAATTCTTTTGGTAATTAGGCATTTTCTGGTAAGAAGATCTCAAAAATCCTGGCCCTTGAAGCAAAATTGAGCTTCTAGTAGAGTTGGGTGAGGGCTTCTATGGAAAATGGGGCACTTTTTTCCACAGTGAGAACTAGCACCATCTAGTTTATGGATTGGGCAATAATTGTAAACATGATCTCACCATATGGGGTCATAATGGCTATTTGGCTAGGGACATAACAGACTTGGAATTTCCTGGCGAATTTTGGGACATGGAAGGTTAGAGGGAAAATATAATGAGGAAGATTGGACTCACAAAGTCCAATTTCATATATTTTTTCAGCATGTTTGTCCTCCAGCCAACAGTAGAGCTCTAAAAATTCACAGTCGTGTTGTGTTTAAATGATCCTATAATCCCTATTAGCTAAAGGAATATGATCTAAGTCTGTGTATGGATAGATTAATGGATTAATAGGTTTCTCCTGGTTTTTTCTCTTTGGAGGCATGTTTAGATCAGTGAAAGATAACAGTAATTGAAGGGAAATCTTACCAGGAACAGTTTGAGGTAAATGAGTTGTTAGGGGAAAGGAGGAAGAGTGCTGACAATTCTGATCTGTTTTAGCAATTGTTTTGCAATTGGTCACTTTGTAGAAAATTGTGAATTACGGAGAAAAAGCCAGTGAAAGGGAGAAAGAGGATGGTTTCAAATCTTTAAAAGGTAGAGAGGTAATTTCCGTTGGAGATTTGGCGTGAGACCATTAAAGGTTGAATGGTTACCTAAGAAGGAAAATTGAATGCCCAACGGTAATTCTGTCGGGAGAGCATTTAATTGGGCAATGACTATGCAACATGGCACGACATGAGTGGTGGAAGTGTCGTGGTAGGGACATGATTGCGCAAATGAGGGAAAGGTGGTTTTTGGAGGGGGTAGAAGGCGGTAAGCGGTATGGCAAATGGGGGGGAAAAATGAGGAGAAGGCCACATATGGATGGGGCCCGGCGGGAAAAATTACCTTTTTGAACCCCGCCCCCCGACGGTAAAGGTAGGATGGAGAGGGGGGGCCGAAAAAAGATAAGGGTCATTGATCATGGAGATTGGTGAATCCCGATGTTCCAATTGTGATCCCTTTTAACCATAAACGACAAGACTAGTTTTTTCCATATGTGCCTTTTGATTTCTTGCTTTTGAACCTAGGATAAATTTTGGAATATAAAACATGTAAAAAACACTTTATCCCCATTGTGCGCCTTTTTACAATGTCTTTGAGACTTAGGGAAAAAGGCATATAAATATATTTATAAAACCAACTATTTTTGCCTACCCTTTAACTAAACTAACATTTTTATTTTTCTAAAGGGGTGCATTTAGACTAGCAAACCCATATTATTTTCTTTTATGACAAATGAAAAAAACTACTTAATCCTATCCCTTATTTCTCCTATTGATTCAGATTAAACAATTGAATCAATGTCATTTTCTACCTAACTACTGATTGACCAAGATTAAATTGTTTGGAAAATCTTTATTTTCTAATCTAGTTTACATAAATTCACAACATGTTTAACCATGATTATACTGTATGATTAAACAAATAACTAGCCATTGTGGCATTTTTAAGCAAGTTTAACACAATATTTATTCATCAATCATGAAGAAAACTATGTATCAATACTGGCATTTAGATTTGCAACACTTTCAGTATTATTTTCTTTTTTTTTTTCTTTCTTTTGATGGGATTCTATCTTTTACTCTTTTTTTCAATATTTTTTGTTTTCTTCTTCTTCTTTTTTATATCCTCTTTTCATTTTTTTTTTTCTATTTTTCTTTTTTTGGAAATCATTTGCAAATTCACAATTATTTAAAATATGAGATTTCTAAGATAAAATACTCAATTACTTTGAGATCCTATAAGTTATAGGACCCTAACAATGGCTGCAGCTGGGGATGGCACTCTCCATATGAGGTGCCAAGGGCAATTGATCAATGGCCTTGAATGTTCCATTTCAGCGATATCTACACCCGATTTCTTTTGTTGAAGTACTTTATGGTAACATATCAATTGAAGCTTAGGGCCTTCTCTGCAGGTTTCAACTTTTGTCAATAAGTCACCCCATCAAAATAATAAAACAATGAAATTTACAATGATTTGATGTAAGAAAACCTCTATTTCTAAGAGAAATAATGCTTCGGCATTTTTCCATTCACAGGTCCACTAGGCATTTTTGTTCGATCTGGATGTTTGAGAAAAAATACATTGTGTCCTCTGAAATCATCAACAATATAAGGTTATGTCCACATATTGTCAAAATTTCCATGCTTTCCTTTGTCCTCTCTTTTGGAATCCCATTTTAAAACTCTATCACCCAAGGTGAATTCATTTGCTTTATATCTTCTATCAAAAATCTTTTTGATATTCTCCTGGATGACCTAAGCTTTATTGTAGACTATTTCCCTAGATTGTTGCAATTGAATTGTCTGATCAATCCTCCTCTGGCTTTCATTTGGCTCAACCTGCAATCCCTAAATTATCTTCATAAATGGAACTCCCAAAGAAGATGGAAAAACAACATCCATCCCATAAACCAATTGGTATGGTGACATGCCAATTGATTTCTTTGTTGTGAGTCTATTAGCCCAAAGTGCATTTATTAACTTGTTGTGCCATGACTTTTTGTTCTCTTCTAACAACTTTTTAATAATGTTGACCAAACTCTTATTTAAAGATTCATCCAACCCATTATCATGTGGGTAATAAGAAGTTGTATGTCCCAAAGTAGTATGATATTTATTACAGAAGTATATCATTTTCTTGGACTTAAAAGATACAACATTATTTGTCATGAGCTTGTTGGGACAACCAAATGTAGATAGGATATTGGTTTCTAGAAATTTGATAATAACAACATTAGTAACCAATCTGGAAGGTGTGGCCTTAATCCATTTAGTGAAGTAATCAGTAGCTGTGAGGATCCATTTATGTTGGGTAAAGGATGGTGGATGGATTTCTATAATGAAATCCAATCCCCATTGTTGGAAAGGGATTTCAACAGATATGGGTTTTAAAGGCAGATGCAATAGTTTTCTTTTTTCCCTCAAATATTTGGCATTTTTGGCAAGAGGTTACCTTCTTATGAACATCAAGGAAAAGGAAAAGCCAGTAAAAACTAGCTCTAAGGATCTTGTTAGCAGTGGTTTCCCAGTATAGATGTCCACCCCAATCACCTTCATGGAATTGTTGCATTGTTCTTTCTGCATCATCTTTCAATAGAAACTTTAGTAAAATACCACCAACATTATTCTAATATAAAACATTATCTATGATGCAAAATTTCACTGCTTTTAATTTTAGAAATCTAGCATTTGTCTTAGTTAAACCAAGAGGAGCATTTAAATTGAATAAAACAAAAATGAGGTCTACATGCCACGGTGAGGTCATAAAAGCCTCATTTAATTGTGAAGCCGCTTTTTCCTCTTGATCATCTAATGCAGCTGAAAATTTGATATCTAGTGCATTAAAATTAGACTGAGCCATCAATTTGGCTAACCCTTGTCCTTTGATAAGCTTGGTGGGCTTGATTTCTATGTCATACTCAAGAATGATGACAATTCATTTGCTTCTTTTATCATCTAGTCCATTTTGGGTTAAAATATCTTTGACCAAAACATTTGGTACATAAGCAATAATGTGATAATGGAGGATATACACTCTGAAATCTTTGATTGATTTTATTAGTGCAAAGGCTTGTGTTTCCATTATGTTATATTTTAATGCAGCATCCCTTAAAACCTTGTTGAAGAAAGCAATGGGTTGTTCAAATCCAACATTATTTTTCTGTACAAGAATGGCTGCAACCGTATGTTCAGAAGAAAATGAGAAGATTATAAAATCCTTAGTGAAATCTGGAGTAATTAGCACTGGTGCTTTTGTTAATGCTTGTTTAACTTGATCAAATGATTGTCTAGCCTCAATGTTCCATCTTATTTCTGAGTCTCTTTTTAGCATATTTGTTATGTTTCTGAGGAGTTCTGTAAGGTTGGGGATGAATCTCCTTAGGAAGTTTATTTTGCCAATAAATGATTGAAGTTCCTTAATGTTTTTGGGGAGGTTTATTTTTAAAATATCTTTAATCCTTTTGGGATCAATTTGAATACCTTCCTAGAGATGATATAACCAAGAATTTTTCCCTCTTCAAGGCCAAAAAGTGTTTTCTTAGGATTCAATTAAATTCCAAACCTTTTGCATTTCTCAAATACTCTTCTTAGATGTAACAAATGTTCTTCATCAGTTTTAGAATAAACAGTAATGTCATCTAGATGAATCACAATAAACCGACAGATTTAATCATCAAAGGTAATATCCATTTCTCTTTGAAATGTGGCTCCAACGTTCATTAACCCAAAAGGAATCTTCACATACATGAAGGTACCCCATCGAGTAGTAAATGTTGTTTTATCTTGATCATCAGGGTGAACTAAAACCTGATAATAACCTGAGAAACCATCTAATAAAGAAATCCTAGAAGATCCAACTACCTTCTATAGAATATGATTCATTTTTTGTAAAGGGTAGTTGTCCTTTAAATAAACTTTATTAAGGTTTCTAAAATCTATGCATAATCTGATTTCACCTATTTTCTTCCTAGTTGGTACAATATTGGAAACCCATTTAGAATACCTAAGAGGGACTATGATTTTAGAGTCATACATTCTCTTAATTTCTTTCTCAATTAGAGGCATTAGGACTGGATTTATTCTTGAAAGTTTTTGTTTAAATGGTTTCTGATCTTCTTTAATTGGAACTTTATGTTGTATAATCTGAGTATCATAAGTTTTTAGATCTTCAAAGCTCCAGGAAAAAACATCTCTTAATTCTTTAAATAAAGAAATATATTTTTGTTTTTCGGTAGTTGGTAGTGATTTGGACAGTTTTATGATTTTAGGGTATTTTTCACTTCCTATGTTGCACTCTTCTACTATTGCATGTGTGGGTTCAATCTTAGGTTTCTTAGCCACATCATTAAAATCAAATAATTCTTCTAATGGAACTAAACCTCTATGTAAAACATTATCTTTTAAATGAAGTGTTTCAAACTCTTCTTTCTCTAGATCTATCTCAAGAAATTCTAACTCATTTACAACTTTATTTATGTGTATATTTACATCTGAGTTTTCTAACTTCCTTTCTACATTATAATGTACAACTATTTGATTTTCTAATTCAGACTCTACATCTATACTATCATTTGCATATTCATATTTAGACTGCAAAAAACTTTCAATTTGTTTACCATTGCCAAACACCTTCCAATACTTCATATTATCTGGTACAGTTGGTCAATGTTTCACTTCCACTGTATATTGTCAATTAGGGTAAGGAATTTTATAGGAGATAGCTAAAAAAGAGAGACTATTAGCGAGGATATTTTGAATTCTAGGAACTGCAGAAAGGTCATATTCCACAAAAATCTCAAGAAAATAAAGCACAACATTTTTGTATGCTCTCAATCTAGGGTGTTTGTCTGAATACTTTCCTTTGATTTGTTTAATGATTAACTCAACATCCCCTTGAATGGAGATTCTCTTGGCACCCAATTTATTCAACAATTGCAATCCTAATATAAGAGCTTCATACTCGGCTATGTTGTTTGTACACTGAATTGAGTTTGTATGAATGACCCTCAACATGATTGTTTCATGTTTTTGCAACCCACACTCATGCTCCAAAGCCATCTTTTATACAAGAGCCATCAAAGCTCATGTTCCAAAGAGGTTCAAGAAGAGTGTTTTGTTCTAGTGCTTGTGTTTGGTTTGGATATGTTTTAGAAATTTTAGTTTATGCTTTGATCACTTAAGTGTTGATGTCTCCATCATTATAAAGAATGAAAGAGTTTAAACCTGAGTGGATAGAGTAAAGAGGATAGTTGTAAGGCTTCTCTTGACTACTCACCATGAATTTCATCACAGTTTTCCTATATAAGCTTCTTTGCTGACCAAAAATTGGTATGGTGGAAAAATTCATATCCATCTCTAGGGTCCCTTGTAATTTTTCTCCCCATGAGCGTGACAACAACATGTCATACTTAGGGGGTATATATGCAACCACTATATCCATTACCAAACCTTTGGTCAGGATTTGAGCTGAAGTAACACACAGGTCCTTGATGAGACCTAGGCATCTCACTTTGCTGGAATCAAAGGAATATAAGTCTTTGCAAAGTCTGGTAATGTCAAATCCTAGATTTTCCATAACTGCTTTGGACATTAAGTTGTGTGAAGCACCTGAATCTAACATAGCATTATGAAGGATCTTCTCATGAATATTTAGTCTAACATAGAATGGAGGAACACCCCCTTCCTGTGGTTTTCCCTCAACTTCTGGCCGAAATAAGAGTTCAGGCTGGTCATCGTTCAAATTAACAGAGTCTGTGTTTTCCCTTATGTTTAGAGCTTTCATCAATTAAGGTATGTACATATTTTTTTCATTAACTTTGTTATGGGAATAGGAATTTTTAATTTTGCTAATTCTCAATGTTGAACGATGTTTGAATCTTAATTAGGTTGGGTAAATCAGATTGATCAAGGATTTATTTTGATATAGGCTCTTTTCGCTGACTTGTGGTTGGAATATCAGTTTGAGTAGTTGTCAAAACACTATCAACTATCTTTTTGACAGGAGTTTCTACTTTCTTTTTACCACAATTATCAACAGTTTGCTTAGGAGAATTGTCAGTAGTCTTCTTAGCATCTGTTTCAAAGGATTTTTTAGCAGTATTCTCAGAGTTTCTACTGTTGAGAGTGTCTGAATTATTTTTTCTCCTAAGGTTGTACTGTTTATGAACTTCCATAATGGCATTCTCAGAGTCAAGTTCGGTTTGAGTTAGGAGAAAAATTTCTTGCTCCTCTTGAGTGAGAAAAACAAATATATCGTCATTCATTCCCATCAGATTTATTTTCCTATCATATAAATCTTCAATAATATTACCCTCATCATCAGTATAGTTCTCCTGAAAAGGAGGTTGGACTTGTTGTTCTATATCCTTTTGCTCTCGTTGTTTGATCTGGGGGACATTTCTTCTGAAGTTTTGATTCCTATTTTCAGGAGTAGTTTAATTTTCTCTCATTTGAGCTTGTTCATTTATGTTTACTCTTTGCATCATATTTTCCACTACCCTCACTATGTTTTCAATTTTATGATCAGAAGTAGAAGTGGAAGGTTCTTCTTTAATGGTAACCTTGCGTTCAGATTTTAGTTTGGCCTTCTTGGCTAAGATGTTAGCTTCAACTTTAATGGCACTGGCTTGCATTTCTCCCGAAGTTAACAGGTCTCTTTCTCTAATTTGCTACTCCATGTCAACATCAAAACCACCGGAATATCAATTAAAGCTAGGCTAGGGGAGGGTTTGATGTCTGTAGGAATTGCATTGTAAATAGTGTTAAACCCTTCATAATATTCCTCCACAATTTCATTTGGTTTCCTTTTTAGTCTTTTGTATTCATTGAGGAGTTGAAGTGGATTTTTCTTTATTTCCCATCTAGCTAAGAAAGTTTAATGGAATGCATCAAGGTTGGCTATACTTCCTATAGGTAAACTCATAAACCCTTTTTGACATCACCTCCTAGACTTTGAGCAAACAATCTCATCTTTACAGCAGCCTCATTTACTTCTTGAAGGTCAAAAAGACCATTCATTTTGTCTACGTGTTGCTGAGAAGTATGAGAACCAGTGTTATCAAACATTAGAATTTTTTATTGATAGTTTGTCGACATAGCATTTAGCTAGCATGGTAACACCAAAGGTGCATACCTAGTTTCCATAGCTGGTGTGCGAATTTGGCTAGAAGATGGACATGTAGAAGGTGTTGTTGTGATAACTACAAGGATAGTAGGAACAACAGTTTGAGATATTATAGGTGAAAAAGTAGAGACTATAGAATGAGTAGGACTAGGGAGTTGTAAATTGACAAACTAGGAGGAATGGGTAGACAAAGAAGTTGTTGCAATTGTTAAAGTTGAATATTCAAATGATTGTTGAATATAAGATTCTTTAATGGCTTGGTCCAAAACAAAGACTAGAACCTGTAATTTATCAAATCGTTGTAGGTATTCTAGATGAGGATCTAATTCAAAAGGTTATATTTGGGGTCTATATGGTTGCATTAAAGCTTGATCAATGATAGTTTGATCTACAAAGCTCTCGGATTTTGTCCTCAACAAACTATGCTGGAAAGGCAAATCAAACTCTATGTCTTGAATAGTTTCAAACTTCTCAGGAAGAGAGATAGACCTTGAAAAAGGACTATTCTTAGGAAGAGATTTGAACCTATATAAAGGACTATTACTACCCTGACTCTCTCTAATACTTTTCTTTCTCACTAATTTCTATGGATTGTCTAAAAATTCAACAGGGTTGGGATCTGGGTGAGCTCTGGTGAAAATTCTTTTAGCAGCCAAATCTATTGAAAACTTATCACATATCTAATAAAATAAAACTTAATAACACACTAGAAAATATACAAGATTACAACCTCGGATCGTGTATTTCATTGTGATATAAGAGATTTAATTTATTGAAATATTGATTGAATACCAAGTAATGATTATTTTTCAATTTAAAAAGTATTATTCCCTAGAATGGTCGCCACTATGTTTCCATTTTGTATTTTTGAAGTTGAGGGAGTAAACACATATGACAACATCAAAACCACTTTGGAAGTTGGGATCTAGCCCTGCTAGCTTCAGAGAGGGATCTCTCTGTAAAATTTAGCTTGGTTTGGTGTAAATTTTAGGTTAGTTATTATTGTACTGATTGTTTTTTATTTGGATTATTTGGTTGATTAAATTCCTATAATTACATTGGCCTATGGATTCTAACAATTAATTGGATCTGCATCAAAATTTAGAGGATTTTCACAGGGCAAGCTAGGTTTCAATAGTTGGATCTTTCATTATATTAAATGGATTATGGAATAGAAGAAATTTAAGATTTAGTAGAAACTAACAAGCAATGAAAAATTCCTTAATTTGACTTCAGCAGAAAACATGTAAATTACTAATAGCCAAAATAGGGTTCTCTATGCAACATATCCTATTCATCACAATTTCTATTATGTAATTAAGATTTTCATAAATAACAGAGAAAGAAAACAATGATCAAACACATAAACTGAAGAAAAACATCACCATTTCATTCACCACATGAATCCTATGAAAATGTCCATGTATTATTAATGCTTCCAGTAACTTTGAGAAATTACAATTTGCAGAGGAAAATTATATTCAACCATCAACCCTTAATACTTCAAACTGTGAAGTATTTATACAAATAATTACAAAATTGTTGTCTCAACCAACAATGTATTATTAGCATAATTCTAAACAATAAAATTGATCTTTAGCAGAAAGATAGGTGAGGTAGACAACCGCATGAAAAAGTGACTCTGTTTTAGTGAATTCAGTTGTTGAATCATCCTGAAACTGTGTTACGCTGATGTGTTGGTTGTTGTGTTGGCTGCATCTGAATTACCTTTTAATCCAATAAAGCACATAGCTTCTCCCACCTTTTCTCATCTAGTATGGTTAATTTAATTACCATCTGGTAAATATCATCAACCTCAGTATATTTTGAAAATGTTGGTTTTACTGGGAAGATATGTTTTAACTCATTCTCGATATAGAATACATTTGCCATGGTCTTTAAGAATGCTCTTGCTATCATGTTGCCTTCTATCCCACTGAATTTGATGTTGCTTTTGGCCACTTCCTTCATCTTCAGAAAATAATCTTCTTGAGTTATCAGCTTATCATTAATCACATATATGCTGGGAAATCCTTTCTGAATCAATACTTCAATCCTGTTGGAAGACCTGTTCACTCCCAACTCTATTGTTTCACATCTCTCCTCTAATTGATTAATGAGGTTTCTTTTAGTCAAAACTTTCTTGACTTCCAAGATGGTGGTACTCCTGTCACTAATTCCTAATACTTCAAGTTCATATTTAGTCTTTGAATTCAAGAATTTGGTGATACTTGAGGCTTCTGAAGGCATATCTCCCAACTTTTCCCTTACCTGAACAATGGTTTCAGTGATCTTTTGTATGAATTCTTTCTGTTCAAAAATGATTTGGATACATGGCCAAATCTCATTCATAGAATCCAGAATACCCATCCAAATGGTCTCCTTGGCTTGGGCCAAGGTCTGGGCAATTGATGTATCCTTCTCCACCTTTTGTAACCTCTCTAGAAGCCTTTGTGACTTATGTATTTCAACTAGATGAGAAGCTTCAACTTTGGCCTTCTGTTCTTCTAGAGCTTTGAGTTGTCCCTACAATGTCTTAATTTCTTCTTACTAGATTGACATATTCTCCAGTGTCTTTGTGACCTATTCAACACTTTTAGTTTGAGTTGAAGAAGTTGTTGCAACTGTTGTTCTTGTGATTGGGAGTTGAGTGATGGGTATGACATCCAAGGGGACTAAGGCCATCCTTTGACTTTGTTCTTTCTCTTTTATCATTTTCTCCATTTATGACTCCATCTATCTTATTTGAATATTTTGCTCTATGATTAGCTTCATCATGTCAGCCTTTTGTGTTTCATTCTATTCAATGTCTTTAGTCAAGGGATTCTCTATGGCTGGTAATTTCAGTTGCTTTCTCAATGCTACAATATCCATATTTTTCTTCTTGATGATCTCCTTTGTAGCATTTATATCCTTAGGATCATATCCTATCTTAACTACCAAATCTTCCAAAGATTTGATCCTATTGTCCTTTTCTAAGGAGGATACCTTTTCCATTTTCATGTGGGACTGAATGTGGGCATATGAAATCTGCAGCTCAGACAATGGCATGGCAGTATTAGTTAATGTAGAAGAAATCATCTCACCAGTATGTTTATGCATCTCCATTTGATTAATGGGATGGATATCTTTGGTGTTGAATTTAAATGTAGTACTCCTGTAATCTGTTGGTGTTTTAGGATGTGGAATTTAAGCTTCAAGGAAAGCCATCTGCATATTTCCCTGCTCTATGTCAAAAACTAATAATAATATGTTTTGTGAGCTAGAATTCTGCTTCCGAAACTGACTGTAGGTATTGTTCTTAATAATTTCATTCTTAAGTTTGATCTCTCGGTACCTGTCAAAAACACTCTTTTCCTTATTCTCATGGACATTCTGTGAATCTAGCTCTGTATCTTTTTTACCTTGTGAGGCTGAAGTTCCAATAGGAGATGTCAAAAATTTGTCGCTTGAAGGTGTTGAGTCTCCAATTCTGATGGAAGCTTGGTCTTCTATTTCCTTTTTTGCATCTGTCCGAGGAGTGATCTTTCCTCTCTTCCTATAACTGATTCTGAAGTCTTTGGCCTCACTAACTGTTGTTGATCATGATCCCTCCTCTCTTGGTATTTTACTTGTTTTCTCCTAAGGAGTAGGAGTCTGTAAATTTGAAGTAGAAAGCAGTTGTTCTTCAACTTCTTACAATGTATTCTCTGCCCACTCTGACTAATTTGCATACTTTTCTATCTCAACCCTTGAGGTATGGATATGGGGAGTAGTTTTGTTTTCTACTCTTAGCTTGGAAATGATACCCCAAGGGTGATAAGACCATGTGAAACTCAGGTTCAATTTCATCGCCTTAAGAATTTTGTATGCTTCTTCTCCTATTGTCCTGGTATTGCATATGAATGGACCCACCTGTGTCTTTATGTGAAACTAGGACTTCTTCTTTGCCACCATGAAGTGAATATCATCTGAATTTAACATTTTTCTGATGTATTCGAGGGAAAACATCCTCATGGGGAGGTATTTTGGGAGTTTATATGGTGCTAATTCACATCCATAAACTCTTATTTCTGTATAGTTTTGGTATAAATACCAATCTCTAGTCTTGGCCTGATCTATCAAATGCAAAACCCTTTTGATGTCTTCACTGATTTTGAGTTGTGTGGAACTATTTAGTATGTTCATGGCTAGGCGAACAAACTCCTCAATGAACTGTTTGTATGATAATTCTTGCTACTCTTTCATGACTAATGAAATCCAAAATATCACAGGCTATTGGTTTCTCTCATCATGTAGCTTCTGCATAGAAAAATTGAACATGTCTACTTGATAATAAAGAAACATGTAGATTAAAATTGACGTGTAATTAAACACTTTCTCTGTTGGAAATTTCAAAAACTGATCATGGATGTTATCAGCCAAGAATTGACTGAAATTAAATAAAATGGATGGTTTTTTTTGTGGAAAAGATAGAAAGGTAGCCTAGAATGGGCTCATCTACCCACTAATTGGAATAATAACCCAAAATGTATAAAATTGTGATTATAATCTATTTAGCTTGATCAAGGAAGATTGAGGAAGGGTATGGAGGAATTTTCTTTGGTAATTGGGCATTTTCTAGTAGGAAGATCTAAAAAATCTTGGCCCTGGAAGAAAAATCGAGCTTTTGATAGAGTTGGGTGAGGACTTCTAAGGAAAATGGGGCATTGTTTTCCACAAGGGGGGCTAACATCATCTGGTTTATGGATTGGGTAGTATTTGTAAACAGGATCTCACCAAATAGGGTCATAATGGCTCTTTGGCTAGGGACATAACAGGGTTGGCATTTCCTGGTGAATTCAAGGACATGGAAGGTTAGAGGGAAAATATAATGAGGAAGATTAGACTCCCAGAGTCCAATTTCACTTGTTTTGTCAGCATGTTTGTCCTCCAACCAACAACAGAGCTCTAAAATTTCACAATCACACTATGTTTCACTAATCCTATAATCTCTATCAGCTAAAGGAATGTGATATAAGTTTATGTATGGATGGATTAATGGATTAATAGGTTTATCCTGGTTTTTTCTCTTTGGAGGCATGTTTAGATCAATGAAAGATAATAATAATTGAAGGGGAATGTTATCGGGAACAGTTTGAGGTAAATGAGTTGTCAGGTGAAAGGAGGCAGAGTGTTGATAATTCTGATCTAGTTCAAAAATTGTTTTGCAACTGGTCGCTTTGTATAAAACTATGAATTATAGAGAAAAATCTAGTGAAAGGGAGAAAGAGGATGGTTTCAAAGCTTTAAAAGGCAAATATGTAATTTCCGTTGGAGGTTTGGCATAAGACTGTTAAAGATTGAACGGTTATCCGAGAAGGAAAATTGAATGCCCAATGGTAATTTTGTTGAGAGAGCATTTAATTGGGCAACGACTATGAAACATGGTGCAACATGAGTGGTGGAGGTGTCAAAGGTAGGGACATGATCGTACGGATGAGGAGAAGGCAGTTTTTGGAGGGGGTAAAAGGTGGCAAGCAGTATGGAAAGGTGGGGTGCGAAATGAGGAGAAGGTGCCACGTATTGATGGAGCCTGTAGGTAAAGGTAGAAAGGAGAAGGGGGGCTGAAAAAATATAAGGGACATCGATCATGGAGATTGGTGAATCCCGATGTTCCAAGTGCGATCCCTTTTAACCATGAACAAAAAGACCAATTTTGTCCATATGTGCCTTTTTATATCTTGCTTTTGAACTTATGATAAAAGCTTGGAATATAAAACATGTAAAAAACACTTTATCCCCATCATGCCCCTTTTTACAATGTCTTTGAGACTTAGGGAAAAAGGCATATAAATATATTTATAAAACCAACTATTTATGCCTACCCTTTAGCTAAACTAGCATATTTATTTTTCTTTAGGGGTGCATTTAGACTAACAAACCCATATTATTTTCTTTTATGACAAATGAAAAAAACTACTTAATCCTATCCCTTATTTCTCCTATTGATTCAGATTAAATAGTGGATTCAATGTCATTTTCTACCTAACTACTAATTTATTAATATTAAATTGTTTGGCAAATATTTATTTTCTAATCTAGTTTACATAAATTCACAACATGTTTAGCCATGATTATATTGTATGATTAAACAAATAACTAGCCATTGTGGCATTTTTAAGCAAATTTCACACAATATTTATTCATCAATCATGAAGAAAACTATCTATCAGTAGTAGCATTTAGATTTGCAACACTTTCAGTGTTATTTTCTTTTTGTTTTTTCTTTCTTTTGATGGTGTTCTATCTTTTACTTTTTTCTTTCAATATTTTTTTTCCTCTTTTTTCTATTTATACCCTCTTTTCATTTTTGTTCTATTTTTCTTTTTTTGGAAATCATTTGCAAATTGACAATTATTTAAAATATGATATTTCTGAGATAAAATACTCAATCACCTTGAGATCTTATAAATTATAGGACCCTAACAAGGCATATTGTGAAGGGACCTCGACGCGGGTGAAACAATTGATCGTGACCTAGGAGGCAAAGTTGAATTTGAAAACGGAGCTTGAACTGCCAACCGAAGATTGGGGGGATCTAATCACAAACCTTGGGTACACTCACGATCATCTCACCATGTTTAGACATTATGTCCATCTCTACTGGTTAATGAAATTCATAGTGGCCAAAGCAATGGTTGTGACCACCAATGCAACAGTGCAATGTGAGGTCAAGTTGAGCTTCCAAGACATTCAAAAAGAGCTCCATCTTATTCAACTTCAGCTGCAAATCAGAACAGTTGCTTGGGCCACATTGAGCGACATATCCCATGTTTGTCATAATCTGAATTGCTAGGATCAAATGCTAAAGATATTTCTTTGGTGCAATCGTCAAATGATTAGTGGGTTGAAGTTATGTCTATTAATTTTGGCTTAATTTTAGTTGTACATTTCAGGTAACATTTATGTTTTTAGTGTTATGCTTACTAGTTGGTTTTTAGACTATCAAACTTATAAGGCTTGGTTAAATAGACTCAAACTATTTATGTTTTGGATGGCTTATAATGTGATTCGATGACCAACAGACTTGGTTTCCTACTGGGTAGGTTGAGGCCACTGAACGACTTATATATTTGCAACCTACCTGTTTATAGATGAATGCATGAAAGGTGTTGCTAAGCTAACAAGAAAAAAATTAATTAATATTATATTATTTTATACAAATTAATTAATATTAAATCTATTTTAAATCAATATTAAATAAACCCAATACTAAATTAATATTTATTAATAATTAATAATATCGTTAAATTAATAATAATATTTAAATATACTATTAAATTTAATATTTATATATATATTATATATATATATATTATATATATATATATATATATATATATATTTCAAGTTGTTTTGATCCTCCAGGCCTGACCTGTGGCTTTGAGAATAGCAACCCAGGGGCATCTAATCCGTTAAAGTCATCCGAGGATCGCACTCGACCTAGACCACCACCAACCCTAAGTTTGATTGATTTTTTTAGCATATCTCCTCCCCCTAGCATAGGCACACCACCCCCATTAGGTTTGATTATTGGTCACCTTGCTAACAAGGCTCATCCTCAACCGGTTGTGCTAGTGAGACTTGACATTTAAAATATTACTATTAATATTAATATAAAAAATGGAATATTAACATTAATTACTATTTAAATTAATATTAATATTAAATTAATTAATTCACTTAATAAATATTAAATTAATTTAAATTTAATTAATTAATATTAAATTTATTTTAAATTAATATTAAATAAACTCAATATTAATCTTAAATAATATTAAATTAATTAATTAATATGCCCACAGGGATAGATTAAATGGCAATAGGGTATACTATTAAGTCACTCTGTGTTGTAAAGGTCATCGGTATGAAACTTTATGGGCAAAAATGTAGTCATGTTAAAGGATGGTGTGTGTAAGGACCTGCGGTTCTTACCACAACCACCGGTGTGAAGTGCAACTCGTAAATTAATATTAAATAAACTCAATATTAATCTTAAATAATATTAAATTAATTAATTAATATGCCCAGAGGGATAGATTAGATGGCAATAGGGTGTACTATTAAGTCACTCTGTGTTGTAAAGGTCATCGGTAAGAAACTTTGTGGGAAAAAATCCAGTCATGTTAAAGGATGGTGTGTGTAAGGACCTGCAGTTCTTACCACGACCACCAGTGCGAAGTGCAACTCATTTGGTAAACGAGCGAGTTGGAAGCATGAAGTGCAAGCAAGCTGCGACCTAAGTGTGCGAGGAGACACATGTATAATGCGCATGAGAGGTGGAGCGAAGGTGTTTATAGCGTGGGGAGCGTGTGAACTAACCCACAGGCTGACCAAACATGCTATGGCGACTTGGGCGTAGATTGATGGCTGACTAGCAATAAACAAGACGAACGAGCATATGTTGGGGCGTTTCACATATGGTGGACAAGTCGACTTGGGTAGCTCGACTCGCCCTACCATCCATATATATACAATGATGCGTGGAGGCATTCGATCATCAAGCATTTGAGCAAGTCTTTCATAGCAAGTGAAGTGCGAAGGGAAGGTAGAGTCATAGCTAGGAAAAGGCGCAGTTCTAATGCACCCATCCTTGGGCAGCTCCACACGGTAGCATGCAGACTTGGAAGGAAAGGCGAGGGCGCGGGTGAAGGCGCCCGAAGTTCGGGTGGAAGGCACAAGTGGAGACTCGGGTGGGTTGCCCACCCACCATGCAGAAGTAAACGGAGGAGTCTCGGGTGGCTTGGATAAGTCGCCCACCCATCGTGCAAAAGTTGGAAGGTGACTTGAGTGAGGTCGCTCGACGAAGAAACAAGGTTGTTTGAGGATTGCGGTTGGTAGCTCGTGTGAGGGCATGCCTGCCTAGCACGGGCAAGGAACTTTGGTTAGCACACGGAGCTGTGACCTTTTTTAAATTTGGCTAAGTATGAAACTTGGTGTTTCCCAACTATACTTGTAAAGTTTTGTAACATTGTAAAGTTGAATGATATATTATATTCGGGCAGACTCATTGTTCAGGGAGTTTCCCCTCCCTTTATACTATGCAATTGTGTTCTCTTGTATAATTGCTGATGATAATGAATGTGTATGGGTGTTCATTGGTATAAAGGAAACATAATAATTACTTGGTTGAAAAACACAAACTAAGTAGGACATATGGTTAGGCGTAGTCCATGAACATAAGTGTTGGTGAAAAGAAAGTGTTTGGTGGTGTCGCACCTCGCCAAGAGTGGTTGAAAGACTACCGTCGGCGTGGGGGCGTGACAGGTGGTATCAGAGCTAGTACCGAGGAGCTGGTGAACAAGTTTAGGTGTTAAAGCATTGAAGTTGATACACACCTTGATAGGTGGTACCAGAGCTCAGTGAAGGGCTATCAGAGCAGGGTTACTCATGAAGAAGTGACAGATAGTATTGAAGCTGATTCAGGGTTGAAGAAGCTTGACAATTGGTGACAGGTACTTGTAGGTGAAGGAAGCTAGTTTCACATACAAGTGAAACAAGAGTTGGTTCATGTTTTCCAGGGAACTTGGAGAAGGCTGAAAGGCAAAGATGGTGGATGAACCTACGACAGGTGAATCTAGCCACAGTGCAAGTGAAGTCTTCAAGCACAAAGTGTTGGAACAGATGGTTCAATGGAGTTCTAATTGGGTTTCAATGAAGGCTGAGAACATGAAGATTCAGGAAGGTTGTTCGGAACTAAGGAAGGAACTTGAAGAACTCAAAAGCCAATACGGGAGTACGATAGATGGTGAACTCAAGGAACTTGATGAGGAGATCCAACAAAGTGGTCTTGGTCTTCAAGAGCTCTTGGATGAAAGAGCTCAGTTAAGGAAGAAAAGTGCCATGGTGGAAGCCAAAGTCAAGCAAATTGAGGAAGAGATAACGAAGAAGCTTCTTGGTAAGACGATTGTTGTAATTGAGCAGGAAGAGCTCGACTACATTCACAGGCTAGGAACTCACCACCGAGACAATCCAGAGGATGTTCGGAATCTTAGTTCTATGGAGGTAGTCAATGGACACTTGGTTGGTGCACTTGAGCAGAATGCGATGGAGGACAAGCCTGATGGAAGTCAAGCTATAATAGGATCAAGTTGCTTAGAAGAGCCAAGCAAGGAAGTGAAGTACCTTAGGAGGAATGTCAAGTTGGAGCACAAGCCAATTGACACTTCTGAGGCCGAATTCTTGAAGAAGGTTGCTGATGTGAGACACAAGATAAAGCCAACAGAAGGAGGTGATGCCTTGAAGCTGAGTTTTGTGCAGGTGACTGTGAAAGGCAAGATATTTGCATCTTTGGTGGATACAGGGGCTACTCATAGCTTCTTAAGCAGGAAAGAAACAAAGTCTTTTGGGAAGAAAGCAAAGATGGAGAGGGAATGGAGTGCTTTCAAAGCAGTCAACTCTACCATGAAGGCTATTGTTGGTGTGATGGAAAACACTCAGGTGAGAGTGGGATCGTGGTTTGGACAGTTGGACTTGAGGATCGTGGACATGGATGATCATTCTATGGTGTTGGGGCAAGATTTCATGAGGCTTGCACAAGCCATACCAATGGTGGACCGGGACATTCTCTTGATCACAGTTGAAGGAAGAACTATGTTGGTTCTAATGAATAGAAGGAGTTGCTTGGGGTATAGACCGAGGATGAATTCTATGACTTTGTATCCCAAAGATCCGAATGTGAAGCATGAGGATGTGGAGCAAAGAGGACTTCGGAGTATGACTCAAACAACAAAGGAAGGGAAGTTGATTGTCTTCGTTGCAAGAGTGAGGAAGGATGAAGTAAGTGGGAGATCAATCTCACAAACCTTGGAGCACTTGACAGAGACATCTTCTACTAATGATCTTCACAATGGAGTTGCGAAAGAAGGGAGTCCAAGTACTACTTTAGAAGCAGTGGTTGGAGAGGATTATGAAGGTATAGATCCAGCTAGTATAGTGGATTTTTGCAGGTATGCTATGGGCATATATGACTTTCAGTTGATGAAGGACAAGCTTAGAGAGCTTGGATGTACATGTGAGGAGATTGAGGCTGTGCATAGATACTTGAGGACACAACATCAATCCGATACATGGGTGGATGAGAGTCAGGGAGGAAACTTCTTGGCCCTCCTTTCTCTATAGAAAACCTTGGAGATGGGTTGGTGTAGGGAACTTGATTGGAAGGGGATACACCACCTTGGTAAGGGGCCTTGGGAGGAGGCTTCTTTATGATAGATTGCAGACTTGGATGTAGATGACCAGATGTTGGGATGGAGTCTACATGAGTTGGACATCATGGAAAACTAGAGTCATGGACATCAGGTTGGAGATATGGAGCATGACAGTTATGCAGGGACATTATGCAGGAGCATGTGTAGAGGTGTCATTCATGGACATTCTATGGGGAATGTTGAAGCAAGGAATGTTGTGCATATGTTGTTGTGACATGGAGATGTATGAGCCAGTGGAGAGGTTGTACACTCTTGTGCAATAAGGCCATGAGCTAAACATGTTGCAAATGGGATGGAGATTCCATGGACCTGAGCATGGGAATTGGACAGATTCTTGATGAGTCCAAGATGTAGCAGAATTTAGTTAAAGACTAATGGGCACATAAGGATGTGCAATCTTGTGGTTTGGGAGTATGGTTGGATTAACTACCCAACTAGTTCGAGTCATGAGGGGTACCAGTGTGCAGAGTTGTGCCTGCATTGGGAGGACAATGGGACGACACATGATAAAAGTGTGTTTACATTATGATGGAGCATCTGATGAAAGACTACAGGATGAGGACGAGACATGATGGAGATGGTGGTTCTACATATGTTGCAGGGATGTTTGCAGTATGTGGAGGAGTTGATATCATGGATAAGACTGTTCGGATATAAATATCTTGATCTTGGTGGAAGGCTACCAGGATGGGATGTTGTCGAGGAAGACAACGACTTCAAGTGGAGGAGGATGTAAGGACCTGCGGTTCTTACCACGACCACCGGTGCGAAGTGCGACTCGTTTGGTAAACGAGCGAGTTGGAAACATGAAGTGCGAGCAAGCTACGACCGAAGTGCGTGAGGAGACACATGTATAATGTGCATGAGAGGTGGCGCAAAGGTGTTTATAGAGTGGGGAGTGTGTGAACTAACCCATGGGCCAACTAAACATGCTATGGTGACTTGGGCATAGATTGCTAGCCAACCAGCAATAAACAAGACGAACTACCATATGTTGGAGTGCTTCACATATGGTGGACGAGTCAGCTTGGGCAGCTCGACTCGCCCTACCATCCATATATATACAACGATGCGTGGAGGCATTCGATCATCAAGCATTCGAGCAAGTCTTTCATAGCAAGTGAAGTGCGAAGGGAAGGTAGAGTCGTAGCTAGGAAAAGGCGCAGTTGTAATGCGCCCATCCTTGGGCAACTCCACACGGTAGCACGCAGACTTGGAAGGAAAGGCGAGGGCGTGGGTGAAGGCGCCCGACATTCGGGTGGAAGGCGCGGGTGGAGACTCAGGTGGGTCGCCCGCCCATCGTGCAAAAGTAAACAGAGGAGTCTCGGGTGGCTTGGGTAAGTCGCCCGCCCACCGTGCGAAAGTTGGAAGGTGACTCGGGTGAGGTTGCTCGACCAGGAAACAAGGTTGGTTGAGGAGTGCGGTTGGCAGCTTGTGTGAGGGCACACCCGCCCAGCTCGGGCAAGGAACTTTGGTTGACACATGGAGGTGTGACCTTTTTTAAATTTGGCTAAGTATGAAACTTGGTGTTTCCCAAGTATACTTGTAAAGCTTTGTAACATTGTAAAGTTGAATGATATATCATATTCGAGCAAACTCATTGTTCAGGGAGTTGCCCCTCCCTTTATATTGTGCAATTTTGTTCTCTTGTATAATTGTTGATGATAATGAATGTGTATGGGTGTTCATTGGTATAAAGGAAACATAATAATTACTTGGTTGAGAAACACAAACTAAGTAGGACATATGGTTAGGTGCAGTCCATGAACATAAGTATTAGTGAAAAGAAAGTGTTTGGTCGCGCCGCACCTCGCCAAGAGCGGTTGAAAGACTACCGCCGGCCTGGGGGTGTGACAGTGTGGCTCAGGTCAAATGCGATCCTCGGGTGATTTTGACAACTTAGATGCCCTTGGATCATGGTTTCTCAAGCCACAAGTCAAGCCTGATGTAATTTCTGATGAACTCAAACCACTTGACAAACAAACAAAAATAATAATTATTAATATTAAATTATATTATATTAATTAATTAATTTAATTATAATTATTACTAATACTCTAAAAGTAAATTGCTTTAATATTAATACCAATATTAAATATTATTATTATTATTATTTTATTAATTACTATTAAATTTAAAGGATCTTTATTATCTCCTCCATTACCATGGTTTTTTTAAAATATTTTATTCTTATTGTTGTTTTTTTTCTTTACTGTATTTATTTTACAAGTTAAAATGCCTTACATTACATTACAACATTTATAAACATATATCACAACATCTTTACCATAAACTACAAAAAACCCTCTATACGATAACATATAATATATATAATTATATATATTATATATAATATATATATTATTTATAAAACAAATTTAATTAATTAAATAAAAGTATTAATGAACACAGTGTTCTTCAAAATTCTTGAAACATTTTAAATTAGGCAGATTGAATTATCAATATTAATGGTATATTAATAATTACACATCTTATATATGTTAATTAGATAACTTAATAGTAAATCTTATCTTAACTCTGAGGATATATGTTAATTGATAACACGACACATTGGTGCGTGTTCATCAAGATAATATTAAACCACAAAATCCAAATTGAATTAGTTTTTTTAAGGGTTGATTTACCTTATTCATTCACACTAAAATTGAGGTCTTTTAGGGTTGATTTACCCTATTCACTCACACTAAATTAAATCTTTTGAGGCATGTGTTTAAAAATATTTAAAAATGGTTTTGCGTTTCAATGTTAAAAATGTGTAGTTTTTAACATACCCCGACCATAGTCAGAAGTAAATTTGGGAGAGAAGAAAGAATGCCCATGCCCCAACCGTGACTTGTCGTGCACCTGTTATTCTTGATTTTATATTTAAATAAAATAATATTTAAATTTTATAAAATTATTGACGAAAGAAGGAATTTAGAATTGAGATTTAGTACATTAATAATGGATGGTGAGAGTTGCAAAGAAATTTATTCTAAAAAGGTCATTATTTTGTTGGTTTTGTGGTTTAATCCTTAAAGAACTAATAAAATATGAAGGAAATGATTATTCACAAAATAATATAATATATTAATAATAAAGAAAGGATATTCATCAAAATATATATATATATCCCATACCGTAGTTGCGTTCCACCTTGTATTATTTTGTTGGTTTTTTGTAAATTAATCATATTAATTAAGATCATGGAATGTCCATGAGTAGCTAAAGATCATGACACACATTCCATGAGTATCGTATCGTTACTGCTAGCTAAAATGAAATATAATTTTTCATAAACCCTTTTAACGAGAAATTCAAATTTAGGTTTGTTTTGTGTCGAATACATTAAAGTTATGTATTATGTCATTATATCATCTATGAAGCTAATACATTATAGGCATAAACCATGCCTTAATATCATTATAAAGTTAAAATACTTAGATATCTTTATTGTCAAGTTATTGTAAAAATGTTTGGTCTATAAACGCATTATAAATCAGTGTATCATTTAAATTTAATATACTAAATTATAATTGGTACATGCCTTCATTCTTCTCATCATGATATTCTTTTAACAATGGAAAAGCACATGGAAAAATAAACCAATCACACTTTATAAGTAACATAAAATTTAAAAATAAAATGAAAGGAACTACAAATTTATAACTCTTATTAATTTTATTTATAACAGTTACAGTCCCAAGCTTGTTTGGGATACAAGAAGGATTTGAAATTCCTAGCTTGCCTGAGATCGAGGAACTCAAGTAGATAAGGAAAAAGTGAATAGTAATTTTAAAGATGTAATCAAGACAACAATCTTAACCAAATCATACCAAAGGTCTTCTTTAACTATTTTATTCAACTATAATGGCATACAACACGGAAATCACAATTCAAATGTCTCTCAAAAATAAAAGATAATTAATACCTTAGTTCAAGATAAGCAAACTAGTGAATGGTAGAAGCGAAATATTCCTTACAAGAAATTATTTAATTTATAAGATGTCTTACATGAAATAGGCATGCAACTGATGAAACATACGGAAAGGCTACTTAGCTATTTTGTTTGTTGTTTTGATGTTTGGATACAAACATCATTGTGCATACAAGGTAAATCATCATGAATCAAAGACATAGTGTGAATCGTCTCAATTGCACAGGTCGATGGCATGACTAATTCCTCAAACCCACCTATGAGTTCACAAAAAGTGATGCATAATATGGGTCCCACACACTTTCCCCTAGCCAGAAGTGAATACCTCATTGCTTCATGAATTTTTTCAACGTGTTCAAGGCTTACACATTTTTCCAGGGATTCATTGATGGCATTTCCCTTCGAAAACATGTATTTTTTGAACTCAAATGCAATAGGATTCTCTTCATACTTGTTCTCTAACTCATCCACAAGTTGTAATGGTATCGTTACACTGCAATTGGGTCTCATATGAATGAGGGATGAACCAAACATTGTCTTATAAGAACTAATTGTATCGCGTGTTTTATTTGTAGTATTCACCTGCACTAACGAAGATTTGAAATTACGTTTGGTCATGCCCACAGACATTGGATTGTTATTACAGTGTCTGAACTTAAATCAATGGTAAATATAATTCCCAATTTATTCCATCAATTTAATGCTTGCAAGATGTCTTATTTTTTCTTTCCTGAGCATAGGTACATCATTCATCTCAAATCAAAAAACAAAACACATAGATTTGATAACACATTAAGCATTCACCTTAAATCCAAAAACAGAAGTGTTGTAGCCACTGCAACAACCCTCCAATTCTTGAATTTTAAAAAATTTGGAGCCTCTGTACTATGTCCATATCTATCATAGGCTTCCAAAGCTTCATCAGTTATCCAAACCCTTTGGATCCCTTCACAAGTCTAGCTTTCAGAGACTCAAAGTTCATTTCTTCTTCTTAAGTCGCAGGTCATGTGAAGTAAGATTTCATGATCTTAAAACTTGAGACCTTGTGACCTACTTCATTTCAATTAAGTCAAGTGGCTAAATCGCAAACAAAAAATTCTGACCTTTCACTCATCTTACGACTTTGTGACCTCGTTCTAATGAGGTCGTTGGGTTGCAAGGTCACAGATCCCCCGTAACGATCACCGAACAACCTTTGCAACCTTGCGACTTCACAAACTCATATGATAGGTCGCTAGGTCTCATGGGTCACCAAGTCACGAAAGGGTAACAATTCCCATGTGACCCGACAACCTCTACGACCCCCACACATGCGACTTTTATTATAAATTGGTTGACCAACTATTCATTTGGTCATTTTAGTTGGTCGCTCACGAGACAAGAGGCGATTTGGAGAGGTGTGCAACCCTTCTAAGTAAGTGGCTCTTCCTCTCCATGTTTATCATTACTTGTTGCCATTTGTCCCCTTCTTCTGCCGCTGACCCTACATCTTCCCAATCTGGGATTTTTATCTAAGGTTCATGACCTATTTCAATTTGAAACTCCTAGTCAACCCATTCATCCTCCCAAACTCTTTTATGCCCGGTCACTCAATCCCATCGCTTCCCTAAGTAATATTACCCTCTTAGTAATCAATTTGTCTAGTCCAGTAGGTTCCTAGGGACTCATTTTGAGCCTTTGTTCCTTCGTTGAACTACCATTAGGAATAGGTCACACAACCAAAATTCGTGATAGAAAAAATGGCGCAACCTTGCGACCCTTGCGACCTTACGACCTCCCTTCACTGCAACCTTGTGACCCATGCAAGTCTACGACCCTGCGACCTTCCTTCATTGCGACCTATGTGGCTGGACATCTCCTGCAACTTTGCAACCTCTCTTAATACGTGATCTAACCTACCCTAGTTGCTAAGTCACATAGTTTGTCTTCACAACTTTGCGACCCGTTGACCTATGTAACCTTCTGACCTCTCTTAGGCAGAATTCCTCCCCAGGACCTTTCCAGGAGCTTTGAAGCCATGATTTTTATTTTCCTCCTAGTTTTAATTATGCATGTCATTTCTCTCATCATGAGACTGTTTGTTTGAAATGCTAAGGGATGTTGATCTCGAGTTCATATCAATCTCCTCTTTCTCTAGCGATATGGCAGCTCAGGTAGTCAAGCCTTCCCGTAATAGCTTTGAAAGAAACATACAGGAGAGATACCAAAGCCCAGCACCTCTTATTTAGGGAAACTGCATGCAACCTCAACAAGAACACCAATCTCTCTTGGTTTCATATTTATGCAAAATTTTCTAAATAGGACATCCCTAAGAAATAGGAAAACTTCGAGGTGTATATCAACGTCAAGAGTTTTAAGCTCCACAATGTGGCCTCGCATCCTCTTATCTTTCCATGTGCAGAAACCATCGATTGGATTATATAGAACATAGATACTGATCGGTGGGCAATGAGGAATCATACAGGTGAACCTTTTCTAGCCATTTCTTCAGCAGACATTGCCTCTTATTACAAGTTTTTCGTAAAAGGAGGAAGCATTCAATACCCAATGGTTTTCAGGTTTATTAGTTCCAAGGACATTCTAAGGAATTGGTGGAAAGACTCATCTAAGTTTTGGGTAAAGAATGACTAAGTGTACAAGAAAGAGGATCTAAATAAATTTTACCAACTCATTGTTGCAATGATGAATTGATTGTACGATGTGGATGACATCGATACCTTCCTCAGGGCATGGGTCCCTATCATGTATGTCATCGCCACTAGAGGTAAAATTTTCAACTGGCCCAGTATCCTACTTTTTGTATTAAGGATTAATATAATTGCAGAATAACATCCTGAGGTAGGCCATCTGTCATAATTCTACATGGCCTTGTACCTATTGGATGTGGTTTGTGTGAGGTGCCATTTCGATTATTGGAGCTACAACTAGACTACAGCTATGGAAGAACCTATACATGAGCACTATAAGATCTTTTGGGACCCAGGCTATAAAAGTGTACAAGAATCCGCCTGTAAGACATTCATTTCCCCCTTATACCAGTTTATTTTCGGAGAATACCCTCCTTTCATGTCGAAGAGGGCCATGGAAGCTCTCGCTAAAGTGGCAGATTGGTTCCCTATCCAAGAGGACACATTCATCAGGGTCTTCGACTCGTACAAAACCCCTCATGCACTTCCTAGATTTTCCACAGATAAAGTATAGTTTTAGGAGGTATGTTATCAAATGACCCAAGGTTTTTCAAAGAAATTAAGTAAAGGGAAGAAAAAAATATGGCCTGCCTTCCCTCTCACTATTGGGGCTTACACGGTTGAAAACTTCAAAGAAGTTGAGGTGGAAGTTGAGGAGATAAATGGGTTCCATTTTGTGACTTTGAGTCACCATAACTATGACTCGAAAAGAGTGGTAGAAATTGATTGTAATAAATCCAATTTCAATTGGTCATACCCACACACCAGGCTTTCCCATGAGGACAAAGTTAGAAATTGGTACAACGAAACTAGGGAGATCAGCCCAAGTAAACAACAAGAAAGGGAGGACGAGCAAGGTGGGAATTCCAAACAAAATGTAATCCTAAATGAAAGGTCAACATCACTTAAGAGAAAGAAAGAGAAACAAAAGTTAGTAGGGAAACTAAAGAATCACAAAGGAAAAGAAACAAAAGATCCCCCGAGTGACCAATATGAAGGTGAAGATGATGAAACGTTAGAGAAGAGAAATGCAACCTTAGCCAGGAAAAAGAAAGAGCTCAAAAGGAAAATAGAAGATTAACTAAGAATGTCACATAAAATTAGGAGACCAACAACCTAAAGACCATCTTGAGAAGAAATGGTAGGAGGAAGAAAGAAGGAAGAAACAATAAGAGGAGGAATAACTGAAAAAACAAGAAGAGGTGCAGATGGCCCGAGAGGAAGAAGAAAATAAAAGGTAGGAAAAGAAAGAGTACGATGAGAAATGAAAACAAGAATAAGAACTCAAGAAGAAACAAAAATGGGAAGAGCAAGAAAAGAAGAGATTGGAGGAGGAACAGAGGAGGAAGGAAGAGGCAAAAAATAAAAGAGAACAAGAAGAGGAACTAAAAAACAATAGGAAGAGGCCGATAAGAAATCTTAGCAGGAGTCTGAAAAACAACAACAACTCAATGAGCAAGCTGAAATTCCACCGATAAATGTTCCCCTATCCACTCCCATCATCAAAGGGCATATTCCTCTTAAGGAGATGGGAATTCCTGACAATGTGGAAGAGGAGGTTCTATACATAATCAGGCTTACCTTCGATCAGGTTAGTTGAAAGATCATGCAAGAAATAAGGAAATATTATGTTAGGAGCCTTGTGGAGCATTTTTATTTGACCATGAAGAAGTAAATCATCCTAGATACCACAGTAAACCATGGAATGAACGCCTCGGCCAAGACTACCTTTGTGATCCCAACTGAGCTAAATGTTGGGAGAATGAGCAAAAAAAATTCAAAACTCCAAGGAAAAGCTTTGTGCATATAAATAAATAGCCGCTAGAAGAAGAGAATACAACACTTCGATTAGCTCACTCAAGCATGAAGGAATTGCAGGCCACAATCAAGTAAGAATATGAAACCATGAGAGGACAAATGGTAGTGTTTTATGAAGATATGTCAAAGTTGCATCATACTGTGGCCCCTATCCTAGCCATATAGGCCAACATGAAAGAAAATCATCCATACTGAAAGAAGCCATTACATCTCTAGATAATATTCATGAGTGGACAAACAAGTATCCAGAGGCATCGACGGTTCTCCCAAACAAAGATTGGATTACCACCCAGAACGACAAAGTACAACTACGCATTAAGATCCAATCATGGGATAAGTTAACCATAGATTTTGACATGGTCCTTGCTTCTTACAAAAATCTTCTAAGCAGATTCAATTTAGTGATCAAGATTCATGGGGTTCTTTCTATTAGAGAAGTTGGAGAAGTGAGGAAGAAAGAGGAGATCCTACAAAAATTTCAAGCATTTCTTGACACTTTTAGGAAAGATTCCAACACAAGTGACTTGTAGGTCACAAAGGATAACATTACATAATACATGGTGGAACCGGTGAGGATGTACACAAAGCTAGTAACTCTAGCCAATAAGATCAAGTTTAAGAGAAGCACTCTCATTCTGGATGCCTTTGAATGCCTGGCATACCTACTTCATGGAGCAGATTCATATCGACGTTTGAGAATTATCTATTACTAAATTGATAGGGTAGAATTAACTTGTTTTTGTTGAGAATAGAAAGAGAGGATAGAGTAGAACAAAGTAGGAATTGGAAGAGTTTTGAGGAAGTCTAAAGGTCATAAGGAAGTCCAAGAGTTGCGGGTAGACAAAAATTCACCCTCTCCTCTATAAATACACCCTCATGGCATATGGTAAAGGAATTTTATCTTTGGACTTATTCTGGTGCATATTGTTTTGAGAACTTATGCTCTTTTAATAAATGCAAGGAGTAATAGTAGATTTCCACTATTGGATTGGATGAAGACCTTATACTTTGGTGCCATAAATATTATTAGCTTAATGAATTGGAAGTTCCTATGAGATTTGATGTACTGTCTCCTCGTGTATCTTTTGGTGCTAAGAGTTTCGTTTTCAACACATTGATGGTATATGATATGTTTACCTTATGCTTATGTTGATAAATTGCTTTATTGATATTAGCATAGTATCATTGTGGATTATGCACTCACTTGTGTTTTAAATGTGTAACCATATTGAACTCATTCTTGGTTATTAAGTTTATGTTTTATCTATGTGTGGTCTTATTTGATATCTTGCTAATGATGCTTTTCTTAAGATTCATGATTTGAAGTTATAATATTTCTATTTATGGTATCTGTTTTATGGGGCATTCATCAATTACTTGCTTGTGTTTGTATAAGTTTATATTTTCCATTTTTTCAATATTCCCTTTCTTTTCTGAAGTAAACTTCAATCAATTAGATAGCATTTGGGGCCTACATACCAGACGGGATCCCTAAACAAAACGATGTAGAGTCTAATTTTGATTTTGCATTAGGGAGATCCCCTACTTGTTGGTGATTAATTCCAACCTGTCAAAAGATTTGGCACTAAAAGGAGGGTCTGATGGCCAACACCAAAACATGCCCTCACCCAGAAACTTCCCATCAATCTAGTAATCAACTCCATCTTGTTTCACCCAAACACCACTCCATCCCACCTTTCGGATATCTCCATCTCAGGGACTCCCAACCTCCTCCACTCAAGGACGCCCTGGCAAAAGAGGAAGCTCCTCTCTACGAAGTCATGAACAACAAGTTGAGGTATCTACTCCCTATATCTTGGTAGTTCGCTAGAAGTCTAAAGTGCATCTCTGCCACTAGATTACTCCCTAACCCACACACTTCCAAACATCACCATACTCGTCAAAGCATCCTAGTTAACTTGGTACCACATTTGATTGAAATTATTTTTGATGATTATGTAGATGTCGTTCAAAGAATCTCGATTGAAGGATTGCAAATCCCTTTAGCATCTGAGAGGCAATGCCTAAGGAGCACAGTCATGGTAAGTAATAATCAACCACAACAAGAGAATACATGGGGAAATAATCAACCGTCACTGGAAGATACTCAGGTTAACAATAAACCACTAAGGGGAAACCCTTAGGTGACATAGGAGCAAAGAAATGATGAGAAAATCAGAAACTAGATTAATCTTTACAGCATAGAGCCTCCCTATAGTGAACAACATTTAAGGTTCCTGAGGAACCTAGGAAGCTTAAAAAATGTCAGGAACTTTAGGGATTTAGGACATTTGAGGATCCCTCGAGGTAATCGCATACAACCACCCTACACTAGTGAAGGGTCTAGGTCAACCACTGAAAGTGATTTTGAGTGGAATGTCAACAACGTCATATTCCCTCTACCACAAAGAGCCAACCATCGAAAACCTTTAGCCTAGATGGCACAGTCCCCTTTAGGCATACAAGGTCCCCTTCACAATATGCCTTGTCATCCTAATAAACATCTTCCAAAGTTTGACCCTTAAAAGGGAATTACAGATGAAGACCATATCAGTAATTTTTACTTAGCCTTGCAAATAATGAGAGTGAAATATGATGACATGGCTTGCATGATTTTTCCTCATACCCTCGAGAATAAGGCAACAACATGGTATCGCTCCCTACCTGTGGCCTCCATATGAACTTGGGAGGAATTCTGGAAGACGTTTCTTGAGAATTTCTTGAAAGATAAGACACTATCCATGCTCCTCAATTAATTGAGTACATTAAAGTGCCATAAGAAGGAGGTCAAAGACCTTAACCAGTGATTTACTATCATACTGAATAAGTTTCCAATGAATGTGACTCTTGATGATTCTATCATTGCTGACTATTATATTATAGCTCTCCCATGTGATATCATTTTGTTCGTCAAGCGTGAAGTCAAAGCCACCTTAGTGGAGAACTTTGTGAAGGCTCTTGTTATGGAGAAGGATTTGATGCCTATAGGAGCCCTTGAGAATGACACTCAGGAAGAGTCTAAGCTTAAAGAAAAGATATCCCAAGCCTCAACTAGAATATTTGGTGATAAGGACAAGGAGTCCTTCAATTTTGAGGGTTTAGCCAAATACTTGAAGCAATTGATGAATGAGGACTATGAATTAAATAGGAATACTAGCGAGACCTCTTCGAGTAGTAAATTAGCAAAACTTTTTTTCCGAAGGAACAAAAATCACCTCGCAAACTCAACTCAGAGCTCTAATACGAATTTCAACGTAGAAGTGTTGGATAAGGATAATTTCTATAGTTTTCACCAAGCCTCTCATTCAGAAAAGTCCTGCCCATAATGGATACACAACATGACTATGGTAGTTACCTAGCTCTTGGAGGAACATGCCTTTAGAGATGAATGAGGAAAAGTCTCACGATCCTAAGGAAGAAGTCACGCCTCCAAATGAAAATTCTGGTTCTAATGTCCTAGCTTTAAAAGTGATCCACGAGGGAGAGGTCCAATCCCTCCAAGACGCAACCATAAGCGACACTCCCCTCCCCCACCCCCTAGCCTTCGAAGACTTATAATATTAGGAGTAAGGGGTCGGTATTAGATAAGAGAAAAAGAAGGCATTTCTAAGGAGGATAAGTCAACTGTCGACCCCTACTCCTAAGAGTTCGTCTAGCCAAAGCCTGAAGGATGCCTCAATAAGTGAAAAGGGAAACTCATCTACTCTCAGAACCTTGGCTAAGTCTACCCAATCCCTTTCCCTTCCATAGACATCCTCAAAGGGCATTGTACCTTCAAACTTGGGGTATAACATCATTAAAGATATGAATAATATGTGGGACAACATTTCACTCTATGAACTCACCAAGATATCCATTTGTTACACAATATTTTGTCACACCTCCCGCACTTCCCTTTGTCATACCCCAAAGTGCCAAAACCTTAACAACTATGCAGTGTACCCATCCTTATATGCAGGCCAAATCCTCTTTGAAGAACTAATGAAAAGTTGCCTTGATTCTTTTGTGAGAAAAATGAGCTCAAAACCCTAATTTTTGGGTCAACACGACTGTGACACTGCCCTCTCATATTGATGACAAGTTGCACCATATGAGCCTTGAACTGCCAGCGTGGATTTTCCCTAGATATTCTCACTAAACCCTAAAAGGCAATTTTTCCCAAAGTGGAGGAGAAGCTTCGTGATCTAGAGGCTTCCAGAACGACAAGTTGGATGATGTTCATTGTGGCTGTGGTTGAATTATCCCAATATTACCCTTTTATCTTATCCCTATGAGATTCCTCCTTGAGATGAGTACCTTCCCCTTTCTTTGGTGAGATCCTAACTCCCTCTCCCTACCTATAAATTCATTCCCCTCCATTCCCAAATGGTTGGTCTCTGATTATTTTCACCTTTATTCTGAGATAGTGCCTACATCCTATTGACTTTGGCTTGGACAAGGAGTCCTTGGAGAGCTTGAGCTTGGACTTAGACATTCACTCAAGGAAGGATACTAACATCAAGGCCCGGGTTGTATGCTCCCTCTTTTTCTTATTAATACATACAACTAATGGTTCACTTCCCATAAATGATTGTGCCAATGCTTCATTTATCTTAATTCTCCTTGATCTGTTAAGTGGATTACATTTGATTATGCTTGTTGAAATTTTATGCTTTGTCGTGTCTTTGGCCTCTTGTGCAGGTATTCAAATGCTATGAGTAGTAAGGACTAAGCTTGAGGAGCAAGTGACCAAGATATTCAATAAAGGAGGGCATTATAGCATCAGAGCAAGGTAGGTCTCCTTCCTCTTCTCTTATTTCGATTGCAATCTAGGAAAGTGTCTTGTAGATTGTCTTGTTTGTTGCTAGACCCACTCATTGGGCTAGAGGGATTGTCTTTGTCTGTAGATAGGATTTACCTACTCAACAAAGTCTTTGATTAGATCTCGTAAAATCCCAGTCAAGTCTTTCACTTGATCTTGTAAGTGAACATTCATTCCATCCACTTAGGTGAATGAAATGAAGCTTTGGGGGCATGTACCTTGAATTGAGTCATTATGCTGGGGGCATTCAAACTCATCTGAAGCATATTTTATCTTTGTTTCAAGATTGTGTAAAAATGAAACCAAATCCAAGTAGAGTTTTTCCCATGTTTCAAGCTTGTGAAAAAATGAAACCATCTTCAAGTATACTCAAGCATAGTTTCTCATGTTTCAATCTTGTGTAAAAATGAAACCATTCCCAGTTTACATCTCATGATTGTCGTTTTTATCAGCCATTTTTTCCAGATGAGCCTTTGTTTGTCCATTCCATCACCACCATCTCTTTGGCTGATCATTTTCTTTTACTTGGTTGTTTTACCATTGACTGGGGAACATCTAAAATGAGTGGTCTTATTAACCGGCCTCTTCACCTTTACATGTTTTGAGCAATTCCACCATGACTAGAGCCAGTTCCTATCCTTTTATGCCACTCGTTCTTCCAAGTGGAGTCATCTTTAAGATCTTTTATGACTCTCTAAAAATGAAATGATTATTGAGTACTTGTCGTTTAAAAATTGTAAAAGTAAATGAGATGAAGTCCACTCAGTATAAGTTTAACCCTTTTCCAGACATAGATAGACTATTGTATGAAAAAGGAACACCTTAGTCAAACATGGCTATGAGGTTATCTTGAATATTGTTTTCTACCTTTTTTAGGTTCGAGAGACAAATTACGAAAAGGGACCTGATGGAGTTTTATTTTTTGTCTCTTTTTAAAACTCTCTAAATATGAAAAAGACACCAAGTTACTCTTCCTTCAGACTCATAAAAATTAAATGACAAAAGACTTGTCACCGTTATGAGACCAAGTTTCTCCTTCCTAGGACTCATAAAACTTACTAGGATGGATTCATTCGAAGAATGAACTTACACAACAAGAATATGTTATCCCCTTCAAGCTTGTGATTAAAAATAATTGGGGTACTCACTAGAAATAGTGGGGAAAAGTGAAAGTGAAACATCTCTTGTATAGGCAGCATGTCACTCTTGAACATGACACTCATTTGTTTCTCGTCTCAGGTTTGGGTGATCCATTTTGCCTCTCATCTGACTATTCCACTTCATCGTCATGACCCTTGGTCCTATGTTGAGTCAAATGTTGCCACACTTTGGAGTTGTGTCGTTGATATGTTCAAGGGAAGTCCTGTATGCAGTTTACTACCTATACATTTTCTGACCTTTTGCCATAGTACTCGATCATACTCATTTATTCAAATTTATTCCTTGTTTCGTGTCGACGATGAGGGAATCATTATTTCCCTTCTTTGACAAGTCATTTCCTTTCGACTTCAGCTCATTATCCAGGAAGATGACTTAGAAACTCCCTTTCAATACCTTATAGCTTACATGCCTTAATGGCAAGTTCTTTGGATTTGACGATGAGTTTTCATCATTGGCCTTCGATCGAATGATTCCACGAGTGTTTGACTTCAACTTATTTTTCACATTCACTAATTGTACTGTCGTACCTTGAAAACCATTTTCATTATTGGTGGTTTCTCTCGTGCCTATTAATGGTTCACATCACTGACTGGTAATTAGGTGGTTTTCTTGCATGTTCGACTTCAACACATTCATTCGCATGTTAGAATTCCTACTTTGATCAGGTTGGGATGGAGCACAAGACCCTGAGTTTTATCTGATATAACTCAAGTTGCATGGAGTTATGTATTATTCATGATTGTATACATGTTTCCTCTATACTGATGGTTGCGTCCATACTGTGGATCTTAGACTTCCAGATGATCCTTTTCATTCGGATGGTTGCGCCCATACCATGGATCTTTTCACATGGTCATTTCTATCTGGATGTTGCATCCATACCATGAAGTCATGTTTTGATATATATGACATAAGTATCAGATATGTAATGTATATGCATACTTGATTTGCAGGTCTCCTAATGGTGTTTGTTTTATTCCTTGCACTAGCTCGTAAAGCATCTTAGCCATCACTCCTTGTTTTTCCTTCATTCTTTAAGGGGCATCTGTTACACAGTATTATTCACACCTCCTACACTTCCTTGTGTCATATCCCAGAGTGCAAAAACCTTGAAAACTATGCAGTGTACCCATCCTGATATGCAGTCCAGATCCTCCCTGAAGAACTAATCAAAATTTGCCTTGAGCCATTCTGGAGAAAAATGAGCTCAAAACCCTAATTTCTAGGTCAACACAACTGTGACACTACCCTCTTATGTTGATGGCAGGTTGCATCATATGAGCCTCACACTACGATCACGGATTTTTCCTGGGCACTCGTATTAAACACTAAAAGGAAATTTTCCCCGAAGTGGAGGAGAATATTCGTGATCTAGAGGCTTCCAGAACAATGAGTTGGATGATGTTCATTGTGGATGTGGTCGAATTCTCCCAATATTACCCTTTTATCTTATCCCTATGAGATTCCTCCTTGAGATGAGAACCTTACCCTACCTTTGGTGAGATCCTAACTCCCTCTCCCTACCTATAAATTCATTCCCCTCCATTCCCAAATGGCTGGTCTCTGATTATTTTCACTCTTATGCTGAGATAGTGCCTACATGTTATTCACTTTCACTTGGAGAAGGAGTGCTTGAAGAGATTGAGATTGGACTTGGACATTAACTCAAGGAGGGCTACTAACATCAAGGCCTGGGTTGTATGCTCCCTCTTTTTTTTATTAATATATACAATTGCTGGTTCACTTTCCATAAATTTTTATGTCAATGCTTCATTTACCTTAATTCTCCTTGATCTGTTAAGTGGATTACATTTGATTATTCTTGTTGCAATTTTATGATTTGTCATGTCTTTGGCCTCTTGTGCAAGTATTCAGATGCTATGAGTATCAAGGACAAAGCCCGAGGAGAAGGTGACCAATATCTTCAACAAAGGAGTGCATTATAGCAACAGAGCAAGGTAAGTCTCCTTCCTCTTATCTTATTTTGATTGTAATCTAGGAAAGTGTCTTATAGATTGTCTCGTTTGTTGCTAGACCCACTCATTGGGCTAGAGGGATCATCTCTTTGAGATGATTTACCTACTCAACACTAGCCAACATGAACTAATTGTAAAAGCCTTTGCTACTTCATCTTCAACCAAAAAGGAAACCTCTTCTTTGAAGACAAGATCTCTCAGTCAGTCTCGAGCTTCAATCAACCTCCAATCTATTGTTAACGCTGCAAATGAAAATTTTAGAGTTTCAACTCCCCCGTTCCTTTTAACTTTCTAAATATTCAAATACAATGTGCACAATTTCCTTATTTATTCCGATGTGTCAACTAATGTCATGCCTTTATCTATGTGCAAAACCTAAGAAGGCAAATGCCAAAATCATCCAATTGAATAGATCTCAAGTCCCCTTCATGGGTGAACTAAACAATGTGATAATTAGGTTTTCTTTTGATTCTAGGGTGCATCAATGCAATGATACAGTTGTTGTTGATATTCCATAAGTATATCCTTTGTTTCTTAGCTGGGACTAGTCAAGCAAACTCCAGGGGTGTTTTTCCATTGATTGGTGCCACTTATGGTTTCCTTACAAAGGCAAGAACAACTAGATCAGAGTTAAAATAAATCCCCACATGAAGTATATGGTCACTAATATGGAGGTGCCAAATGATCCCATTAGTTTTTCTTAGGAAGAGTTGGGAATGTGTTTTTATGAAACTGATGTTGAGTGTTAGCAAGCCTTGTCATCGCCCATCCCACCTTACACACAAATGGAACTCATTCCCTTCCCTCCAATTGATGCTAATGAACCTTGTATTATAGATGTAAATATGTTAAGCATAGACATAACCAACAATGAAATTTGGACTTTATATTATGATGGGTCAAAGACTCAGGATGGAGTCAGTGTCGGTTGTATCCTCATGGACCCCCAAAAAACCATTTTTTTAATTTCTTGTAGGTTAGAATTCCAGTGCACTAACAACACTTCAGAGTATGAGGCATTGATCCTTGGGCTCAAGAAGGCTATTGACCTAAAGGTTGAAGGTTTGAAGGTGATCGGTGATTCTAAAATCATCACAAGGCAAGTACGAAATACAATTCATTGTTTATCACCACACTTTAAAATTATTAGCATGAGGTATAGCGATTAATCTCTTCCTTTAAATATTTTAGGATTAATTATGTTCCTAGTATTAATAATGTCATCATTGACACTTTATCTAATGTCGCAGCTAGGTTTACACCCTTAAGGGATGGCTTTTCTATTGAGATTTCTTATAAACTAGTTGTCTTGGATAATGTAGCTAATCTACGTGTTTTCAATGATGATCAACAAATACTCTATTTTATGGAGAACGTTGAGGTATTTAAGGATGCAGCAATAGAGGAAGAAGAGCATGAAAGAGACTTGAAAGAGGAATCAAATGAGTGCAAGGGAAACCCCATGCCCAAAGGTGTGGTTAAGCTAGAAAAAATATTTGATCTATAGAACCATTTTTGGGGCCCACCAAATACCAAGACACAAAGTTCCACACTCTCGCATGAGAAAATTAATCTTGGGACTAAGGTCAAACCCAAGTTTATCAATTTGGGTGTTGTTTGTTATCCTAATGAAAGGAATTCATTAATTATCTTATTCAAGAGGTATTAGGATGTATTTTCCTGGACATATGATGACCTAAAGACATATGGTACCTAAATCATTCAAAATGGTATACCTATAAAAGAGTGGGTCAAACCATTCTAGCAGAAACTGAGAAAAGTACATCGTAAGGTTGAGCCCCTCATTCAAAAGGAGTTGATGAAATTTTTGGATGCACGTATTATTTTCAAAGTCAAGCATTCCACTTAGGTCTCAAATTTGGTTCCTATATGAAAGAAGTCCAGTGAAATTCGATTGTGCATCAAAATCTGGAATCTCAATTGAGCTTCATATAAAGACAATTATCTAGTTCCCTCTATGAAGAATATTCTTTAGACAATATCTAGTTCGAAAACGTTCTCCTTTCTTGATGGTTTCTCTGGGTACAACTAGGTGCTGGTTGTCGAACCATATCATTTAAATACGACCTTCAAAATGAAGTGGGGAACTTTTGCATTTCAACACATGCCCTTTGGCCTTATCAATGTTGGAGAAACATTCCAAAGGGAGATGGACATTGCTTTCACAGGATTAATGGATCAGATCATGGTCATTTATCTAGATGATGTCATATTTTTTCGAAGAAGAGGTCAGACCACCTTCACCATTTGAAGAAAATATTTGAGTGGTGCCAAAAATATAGGATTTCGTTGAACCCAAAGAAAATTATATTCCCAATATCAGAAGGAAACCTCCTTGGGCATATAATAACAAAAGATAGAATTATTTTCAATGATGTTGTGTAAAATCTATCGTGCAAATCCCTCTCCCTAGTGGAAAAAAAAGGTATGCAACCTTTCCTAGGTAAAAACAACTTTCTCCGCAAATTTATTTCTGATTTTTCCTAGATCGTTAATCCCTTGCAAAATATTATAAATAAATATTTGGCCTTTAAATGGAATCAAGAAGAGAAGGGAAAATTTTATTATATCAAGAAATCCATTGTGGAAGTCACTTCTCTGTATAGCCCAGACTTCAACAAGGAATTCATTATGTACACTTTTGCCATAGACTCATCCTTAGTTTTCATGCTTACACAGAAGGATGGTAACAATGATGAATGGCCCATATCCTTCATGAGAACGAGACTACAGGGTGCAAAGTTGAACTAAACATACATAGATACACAAGCGTATGTGGTATATAAAGGCGTGAAATATTTCAGACCCTACATTCTTAAGAACCATGTGATTGTGTTTGTCCCTCATCTTGTTGTTAGTTCATTATTCATCCAACAAGAGTTGGGCGAGAGAAGGAGCAATTGGATGACTTGCCTCCAATAATATGACTTGGAGTTCAAGCCTACTCACATAGTTAAAGGGCATGGTCTATGTAAATTAACCACTAAAATCGCAAACCAACAAAATGAAGAATAAAAAGGCTAGGATCACGAGATCGAGATGTATCAAAACGAACTCACCGTTGCACACGACTGTTCATCTCAGTATGTCAATCTGAAGCAGTATTTAGGGAAAAGGACCTTTCCTCCTACCTTGTCCGCAAGACAGAAAAGTGTTGGAAGACTCAAAGCCACATCCTACCAATTCAAATACAATGGAATCTATTTCACAAACACCACCATGGTGTGTTACTCAGATGTTTGGAATTTGACGAAGCCCATTGGGTGTTAAAGGAGCTACATGATGGGGTGTCAAGAGTCCATTATGTTAGTGATACTACTGCACATAAGATCATGAGAGCAGGGTTTTACTGGCCTACCCTTTTTAAAGGCGCACACATATATGCTTGGAAATTCCCCATTTGTCAAAAGTATGTTGGAAGATAATTTCGGTCAATTGCTCCCCTCCAGTCTATAGTAGTAGAGGAACTATTTCAACAGTTGGGACTAGATGTCATCAAAGAGATCATGGTGCATTCATCAAAACAACACAGGGATATCCTCATGGCTATAGAATATTTCACGAGGTGGGTGGAAGCCATTCCATTATGGAAAATCAACGACGAAGAGGTAATATCTTTTGTCAATCAGTACATCGTGACTAGGTTCAGTGTTCCAACCTCCCTTGTTTTTTATAATGTTGCTTATTTCTCTTTTTTAAGGTTATATGTTTTTCTTTAGAAAATGAAATTATTTTTAAAACATTCAACTAACTATTACCCGCAATGAAATGGCCTAACAGAATCCACCAACAAGAACCTAATCCGCATTATCAAGAAAACCTTACTGTCACACCAAAGGAACTGGCACAATGCCCTGAAAAATTCCCTATGGGTCGACCGTGTCACTCCTAAACCACCTCCTGAAACATCTCCTTGTTTTTTGGTCTACGAGAAAGAAGTCATCTTACCACCCAACTTGTACTTGCTCGCTCTCTAGTTGTCACAAGATTTGTGATGCACCACTTTCCCTACTGTGAAAAACCAAATCGATACCCTCCTCAAATTGGAAGAGGAAAGACATAAGGCTAGGGATAAGTTTTTCGTTCACCAAAGTCGAATCAAGAGGTGGTTTGATAAGAAATCCACTACGAGTAATAAGGTCAATGTTGGTGACCTAGTCCTCAAATGGCATAAGGCTCAATAGGAAAATGGTAAACACACCAAATTCTAGGCCTTGTGGGTTGGTCCCTTTTCGGTTAAGGAAAATATTAGCCAACATATAGACTATAGACTTTAGAAGGGAGGGTTGAGCCCCTTCCCGTAAATGGCTATGACCTCAAATTTTATTTCACCTAACAACTATCGAAGTTTCCTTCTTTTTGTTTTCCACACTTTTCTTAGCTTTACCCCCTCATTTTGCCTTTAAACTTTCACCTTCTTTACGCATTTTATTTTCGTCCTTTAATAATGATTTTTCCCTAAACAATTTTTTTGGAATATTTCCCTGGTTAGACACCCTAGGGTTAAGGTAGCCTCTATGTTGGTGGTTGAGTTGTACATCATTCTGGGCCTGCACTTGATCAACCCTAGAATCATGACCAAGGTAGAGTGTTGAAATCTATTTTAGTATGGAACATTGGTCATCCATGACACCATATCCTTCAATAGTGCTCCCCTACTATTGACTTGGCTATATGTTTTGAATGAATAGGTTTATCCGGATGGCTCGAGAAGGGGAAAGGAAAAAATTTAACGAGCAACACATGTTTCGGGAAAATAATAGTCTCTGAAAAACCAGAAACAACCTCTCTTGCAAGTAAAATAAGTTGGGATCCGTCATCGTCCCAGGCTAATAAATGCCAACGAGCACATAAATAAAATAAAATAAGGGCAAAAGGATTTAGAAAGGCTTCCTACACAGAGAGGAGATGTAACAACTCTGCCAGGGTACTATCCAGGCTCACTGGTAGTGGAGCAACATTTGTGATTTCTAGGTAGTGACTCTGTCGGAGTACTATTCAGACTTGCTGGTAGTAGAGAAACACCAAAGATCTATAACCACTATACTGAAAGCCTTTACAACTCATATCATTATCTGGACCCCTATATCAAGCCATCAAGAATATCTTTACTCTATGTGATAACAAGCCAAGTCAAAGTAGTTAGGGACATTTGACCAATACGAAGGGAAACCTAGAGGCGTCAGTGGGACGCGTAATCTTGAAATAAAGCACTCCTAAAGTTCTGCTTCATCTTGAGATCAAGCATAATAAAAAATACTAAGGTTCTACCAGCGAATCACCAAGTGTTGTAGCCACTGTAATAACCCTCCAAAATTCCTAACTTTTCAAAATTTTGGAGCCCTTGTACTATGTCCACATCTATCACTTACTACCAAAGCTTCATTAGTTATCCAAACCTTTTTGGATCCCTTCACAAATCCCCTGCAATGACCACCCAATGACCTTTGCGACCTTGAGACTTTGCAACCTCATACGAGAGGTCGCTAAGTCACGAAAGGGTAAATCCACTTCCCATGTGACCAAGAAAACCCCACACCTATGACTTTTCTTATAAATTGGTCGATCGATCATTCATTTGGTCATTTTAATTGGTTTCTCGTAGCATAGAAAGGCTTGGAATTTTAGAGAGGCGTGTGACCCTTCCAAGTAAGTGACTCTTCCTCTCCCCAGTTATCATTACTTGCTACCAGTTGTCCCTTTCTTCTGCCCCTGGCCTTGCATCTTCCCAAAATAGGGATTTTATCCAAGGTTCATGACCAATTTCAATCTGAAACGCCTAGTTGATCTATTCATCCTCCCAAACCCTTTTATGCTCGGTCACTCAGTCCCATCTCTTCCCTAAGTAATCGTACCCTCTCAGTAATCGAGTTGTCTAGTCTAGTAGGTATCGAGGGACTCATTTTGAGCCTTTGTTCTTTTGTCGATCTGCCCTGAGGAATAGGTTGCGCGAAAAAAGAAGTGATAGGAAAAACAATGTGACCTTGCAACCTCCCTTCACCATGACCTTGCGACTCTGAGACCCTGTGACCTTCCTTCATTGTGACCTATGCAAATCAACATCTTCTAGAACTTTGCGACCTCTCCTAATTTGTGGCCTAACTATCCAAGTCACTAATTCACATAGTTTATCTTCGCAACCCTATGACCCCTTGACCTATGTAACCTTGCGACCTCTCTCAGGTAGAATTCCTCATCGAGACCTTGAAAGGAGATCTAAAGCCATGATTTATATTTTCCTCCTAGTTTTAATTTTCATCTCATCTCTCTCATCGTGGAAATTTTTTCTTGACATTCCAGGCGACGTCGATCTCAAATGCTTCTCAATATTCTCTTTCTTTGGCGAGATGGCACCTCTAGTAGTCAAGCCTTCTTAGAAGAGCTTTGAAAGAATCATACAAGAGAGATACCAGATCCCACCACCTCCTATTTATAGGGAGACTGCATGCAAACTCAACAAGAACACCAAGCTCTCCTGGTTTGATATTTATGCAGAGTTTTCTAAGCAAGACATCCCTTAGAACCAAGAAGACTTCCAAGTGTATATCAATGTCAAGAGGCCTAAGCTCCACCAAGTGGCCTCACATCCTCCTATCTTCCATGTGTAGAAACCATCGGCTGGATTATACATAACACAGGTACAGATCAGTGGGGAGTGAGGAATCGTACAGGTGAACCTTTTGCAATCATCTTCTTAGCAGAAATTGCTTCTTATTACAGGTTTTCGGAAAAGGAGGAAGCATTAAATACCCAATGGTTTTCAAAGTTTTTAATTCCAACTAAGGACATTCTAAGGAATTGGTGGCAAGACCTGTCTAAGTTTTGGGTAAAGAATGACCAAGTGTACATGACAGAGGGTCTGAAGAAAGTTTACCAACTCATTGTTGCAATGATGAATCAATTGTATGGAAGGGATGACATCAATACCTTCCTCGCGACATGGGTCCCTATCATGTATGTCATTGCCACTAGAGGTATAATTTTTAACTGGGCCAGTATCCTAGTTTCTACATTAAGGAATAATATAATTGCGGAAAAAAATCCTAAGTCTGACCAATAGTCATAATTCTACATGGCCTTTTACCTATTGTATGTGGTTTGTGTGAGGTGCCATTTCGATTATTGGAGCTACAACTAGACTACAGCTATGGAAGAACCTATACATGAGCACTATAAGATCTTTCGGGACCCAGCCTATAAAAGTGTACATGAGTCTACCTCTGATATGTTCATCGCCCCATTATACTAGTTTATTTTTGGAGAAGAACCTCCTTGCATGTCAAATAGGACCATGGAAACTCTTGCTAAAGTGGCAGATTGGTTCCCTATCGAGGAGGGCACATTCATTAGGGACTTCGACTCATAAAAAACCCTTCATGCGCTTCCTAGATTTGCCACAAATAAGTTACTGTTGTAGGAGGTATGTTATCAAATGATCCATGGTTTTTCAAAGACACTGAGTAAAGGGAAGAAGAAGCCCTAACCCTCCTTCCCTCCCACTATTGAGGCATACAGGGTTGAAAACTTCAAAGAAGTTGAGGCGGAAGCTGAGGAGATAAAGGGGTTCCATTTTGTGACTTTGAATCACCGTATGTATGGCCCGGAAAGAGTGGTAGCATCTCACTACAAGAAAGTCAATTTCAAATGGTCATACTTGCACACCAACCATTCCCTCGAGGACAAAGTTAGAAATTGGTACAATGCATCCAGGGAGTTCATCCCAAGAGAACAAAAATAAAAGTAGCACAAGCAAGGTGGCCATTCCCAAGAAATATAAGCCTACAAAAAATGTCAACCTCATTGAAGAGAAATAAAGAGAAACAAAAGGCAGTAGGGAAACTAAAGAAGCACAAAGGCAAAGAAATAGAAGATCCCCCAAGCGACCAAGATGAGGGTGAAGATGAAGAAATGTTTGAGCATAGAAATTCAACCTTAGCCAAGAAAATGCAAGAGCTCAAAAGGAAAAGAGAAGAAGTAATATGACCACAGAAATCAGGACACCAATAGCCCAAAGACCAGCCTGAGAAGAAACAGGAGGAAAAAAGAAGGAATAAACAACAAGAGGAGGAGCGAATGAAAAAATAAGAAGAGCAGAGGGCCCGAGAGGAATAAGAAAAGAAAAGGCAAGAACAAAAAGTGCATGAGGAGAAAAAAAAATAGGAAGAAGAGCTTAAGAAGAAACAAAAATGGGAAGTGCAAGAAAAGAAGAGACCGAGGGAGGAACATAGGAGGAAGGTAGAAGAAGAAAAGAAAAGAGAAAAAGAAGAGGAACTAAAAAGACAATAGGAAGAGGTTAAAAAGAAAGCTCAACAAGAGTCTGAACAACAACAAAAACTTAATGAGCACTTGAACTTCCCTCGATAGATGTTCCTTTATCCACTCCCATCACCAGAGGGCATATTCCTCTTAAGGAGATGGGCATTCCTAATGAGGCGAAAGAGGAGGTGCTAGACCTAACTAGGATTATCTTTGATCAAGTCAGTTGCAAGATCATGCAAGAAAGAAGGAAAAATTATGCTAGGAACCCTGTAGATCCTTTGTCTGTGACCACAGAGAAGGAAATCATCCCAGATACCATGGTAAAACCTAACATGATTTCCTAGGATAGACCATCTTTGTGACTATAATTGAGATGAATGTTGGGAGAATGAGAAAGAAAATTGTAGAACTCCAAGGCAATCTCTATGCATCTGAACAAAGAGCCACCATAGTAGAAGACAAAAGGAGGTTATAAGAAGATAATATAGTACTTCGCTTAGCTCACTCAAGAACGAAGGAATTGCAGGCCACAATCAAGGAAGAATTTGAAACCCTAAGAGGAGCCATGGCAGTGGTTTATGAAGAGATGTTGAAGTTGAATCATATTGTGGCCCCTACTAACCATATAGGCCAATAGGGAAGAAAAATAATCCATGCAGAAAGAGGTCGTTACAGCTCTGGAAAATATTCATGAGTGGAAAAACAAGTATCCATAGGCACCAATAGTTCTCCCGAAGAAGATTGGATTACCACCCAGAACGACAAATTCCAACTACGCATTAATATCCAATCAGAGGAAAAGCTAGCTGAGATGTTGACAAGGTCCTTACTTCTTACAAACATCTTCTGAGCAGATTGGAGTCAGTGATCGAGTTTCATGGGGTTCCTTATGTTGGAGCAGTTGGAGAAGTGAGGAAGCAGGAGGAGATCCTATAGGAAGTTCAAGCATTTCTTGACACTTTCAGGAAAGCTTCCAACACAAGTGACTTGTAAGTCACAAAGGAGAACATTACAGGATGTGTGGTGGAACCGATGAGGATGTACACGGTGCTAGTAACTCTAGTGAATCGGATCAAGGTCAAGAAAATCAATCTCAATCATGGTAATTTAGACCCAGGACAAATCCTTGAGATATTTAGAAGAAAAATTACATCGAGAAAATATTAATAGTTGAATTTATATTTATTAGAAAATAATATTTATATTGACATTATTTATTATACATCACATTTACAGGGGAGTAAATGCCATCAACTCATATGGTTTCTTTTTAATATTTTCAACCTTTGATTTTGACCAACAATGATCAATCAAGCTCATTAATCTAGAATCCTTTGACCTAGCCGTTTGACCTCATTCTACTTTGTGTTTGAGGTATAGAAATGGATGTTGGAGGGTGCATTGTGCCATGGTAATTGATGTTCTATATTTTCTTGAGCTAGGATATTTTCTCTTTATTTTGTGAATAAGAGACATGTTTTAGTAAATACCATAAATCATCATAAAATGTAAGCCACAATTAAGGATGTAGCTACATATATTTTTATTGTGAGATATGTGTGGTAATGATCAAAAGTGTGGCTAGTTTGAGTTTCTTCATACCCATATTTTTGTTATTTTTCTTACTATGTTTTGGGCATGAACCAATAAGCTCTACAAGAACGTGCTTAGCAATCCAATGACATGCTGCAATTCTTAACTTCATATTTCTAGATTGTAATGTATTAAGTTGTGTCATTTAAGCTCAAGATCCTTGTTAACTAATGCTTCTTTAATGTTCAAAAATAATGCATTTGGTCAAACCAAATTATTTTGGACTATAGTGGGTACAAATATTTAAAGCATGGAATCTCATTTTACCTCATTTTCCTTTTCTATACACTTATAAACCTCAATCAATATCCTTGAACACTACTTGAACTGCGATAACATTTCAAATTTAACCTAATATTGAATTTTGGTGATGGGTTTGAAGTTTTCTTATATGATTTGTAATAGTATGGTTATTGTTTTCCATGTTAACCTAGGTCATCACAGTAATACCATGTTATTGATAATAAAGTTTGGAAGGCATGGTGATTAGTTTCACCACCATATCTATATGATGGCCCCATTATATCATTGCTTGTGGAACTCACCCTCTATTGTTGGAATATTGACTTTTTTCTCATTAAATAACTACATGTATTGCAAACCTAGATATTTAAGCAGTAAGAGCTTAGTTTATAAATCCATGTACAAATTTTGTTTGCATTATATGCATGCCTTTTGCTTATATATGTGTGTGTGTGTGTGTGTGTGTGTGTGTGTGTGTGTGTGTGTGTGTGTGTGTGTTGAAGATATTTTGGGATTCATACATACATTCTTGAAGTAGTTTAAAGATGATAAAGTAATTTTAGTGTTTATAAAATAATTGTAGTATGCTGTAATGAGATAATTCAAGCATTAGATGTATTGTTTGAGGTGATTATAAAATGTTAAAAATGAACAAGAGGCTCATGGTTTTCCATGAAGAATTAAATCCCACTTGATGTTTGTTACATGTGGATTCATTGTTTGATGAATATATGATTCTTGATATAGGTGATTGGCTCATTTTCCATTTGGGGAGTCACAAGAATAACCAACCAAATCCGGTTTACGTACATGCACAAAATCCATTAGTCAAGGCATATAATTATGCATATAATGGAAATGAATATGCACATGCATAATACTCGTAGATATAAATTTGAACCATGAGTTGTCGATGGAAATATACATGCTCATTTACTACTGGTTGATGCAATTGGGCATATAAATTTTTTGTTACTAGCATATATCCATAATGATTTAAAAGGATTGCATGCATACACAATTTGGACTATTAATTCATGAATGCATTGAGTTTGGTTATATGTTTACCAGGGTGGTTTGAAGGTTTTTACCTAGGGTGGTTTGGTTGCATGTTTATCCAAGGTGGTTTGAAGGTGTTTAATAGGTTATATGTCTACATAAATCTTTAGTAACACATTGTCTTCTTGTAAACCAATGCCATACTTACGCATTAAGAAAAAAGGAAAGAGGTCAAACAATGTGTGTGAAGTATAAGGTGGTGGCTTATTTAGTTCATTCATCAAGACCATGGGTTTAACATGGACATGCTTAATGTTATGCTTGATATTATGCTACCAACCTTTAATATGTATATGCCTAAGCTCACAATAATGATGATTTTGGTATATTTTGGCATGTTGGAGGACAACCCATCTATGATTTGTGAAATGTCAAGCGTAAATTTTGGTTGGTAAACAATGGCTAGATAATGTATTTTGTAACATTAAGCTTGTTCATGATTTCAAATCACATGCAGAGTTAAGTGATTCTAGCTAGTGAAAGTTCCAACAACCATATTTACTTCCCACTCACCCTCTTTATCCCATTCACATACTTTTCATTATTTCCATAAGCTGCAAAAAATCCTCTACATGTATCTTGTATGATGTTGAATTTATGCATTGTTTGAAGTGGGTAGATGCATGAAATTGTAGGTTTACATTAATTAGTAGGTTGAAATATTACTTAATTTGCATTACTAATTATTCAAGGTTATTGTTAGGTGTTCATATGAGATTCTTGAAAGCATTCATAATATTGCCTCAAATAAAGGTGTAGGTATATATCATTGGAAGCCCTAAAATGTTCTATTAAGTGGTTAGTATAGGAAGTTTTGTTTTGATAACTAGACCTATTATAGCTTCAAATTTTGAATTATGGGAAAATGTACTTATGGATAGTTGATTATGGATAATTAATTACCCATAAGTGATAGTCTATCTCGGTAGATGTACACACACACCCACACACTACATGGGTAGACAAATTATGAAATTAATAAGTTCTTAGCAATTCGTTTTTTAAATATGGCTTAGATGTTCTTCAAATAAAAGTAGAACTAGCTACCTAGGTCCACAACCACATTTGACCAATGTGACCTTCTAAATTTCAGCTATCCAAAAAACTAAATTTATGTAGCTAAGAAATTTAATAATTAAGAAAATTTAGGGGAAAATTATGACTATTTATTTGCCATCCTAACCTCTATGGAAGGAGTGGAAGGAGAATTAAATGGAGAAGAATAAGCACATGTGTATTTGGAATTTACATATACATATCAGATCCCGTATTATTTTAATTCATTAATATCCCAACAATTGTTTGCAACCCCATGATGACTTACAATACAAGTTAAGCATTAGGGTGAAATTGTGTTTTCTTTCTTCTAAAGGTAAATTTATTTATCTGAATTCATGGTAACATATTTTTGTCAATTTCATAGGACTAACATATCCATGTACACTAAAGAATCTAGGTCTAGAGGTTGTGAAATCTTGCATTCTATGAAAGTTCACTTGTCTTAGTTTTTTGTTTGCATTGAGTAGCGTATTTTTTGTTTGAGAAAAATATAGTTTCACAAACATCAATTGTTAGCCCTTTTGGGTTATTTGGTTATTTAAATCAATATTTTGATCAATAAATCAATCATATTTTCAAGTATATATGCTTTATTCATGTGTATATTATTATCATTTCAAATTTTCCTACTTTTCCTTTTAAAAGAATGTTCCATTTTATGCTTCATTAATTTACATTGTTGTATATAGATGCCTTACATAGTGTTGTTTTCATTGGGTACTGTTGTTTATAATTTGTTTATGCCATTTTTATTTTTCTTAAATACTTAATTTTAACATGTATCTTAACTTCATATTGTATCATTAATTTATTTATTAGAACAACAATACTAATTTGTATTTAAAATCATTGTAAGCATTGATTTAAATCTCATATTTAAATTGCGTCAAGGATATTTAGTACCATTAAGTTGGACTATTAGCTTTGCTAATGTTTCTAACAAAACCAACCTCAATATAATTAATTGATTAGGGCTTAAAGCACTACTTTTATTTCCATGCCCAATTTTTTTATCTTCACTAGCTCTACAGGAGAATTTACGTGTTCTTACTTAAATTACAAATTTAAGCATTAGTATAAATGGTGACCATACTAGGGATGAAAGCTCTTAGTATTTTTTTACCTCAATCTACTTTCGATTTTAGTGCATATATGATCGAATGGAAAGTGGTATCCACCCATGATATTGAATGATGTAACTTAATAAGGCACCAAGATGAACCTCACCTTGCAAAAGGATAGAGATCCCTCTAGAATGTAGTTGTAAAAAGGTCTTTTGTTTCATAATTAATAAAAGTATATGTTGTGTTTAGTGTGGGTATTTTTCTTTTATTTTTAATGTTTCTAGGTTTCGTTGCTTGGAAGATGTATATGTTCCTCCTCTCCTCTCTCAACATTCATGGTTCATGGATTTAACCCCCAACACCCAAATTAGTATTTCATAAACCATGATAGTTTAAAATTTAAGCAAATTCGATGTGCTCCACAATGTCTTTCAGATGAGATCCTACAAATATATGAAGATATAGATGCTTTTCATTTTCAGCGGCCCATTTGGTGCACGATATCTACTCCTTGTTATAACAAGAACACTATTATTTGCTTAATTTATTCTTTTGTTTGATGTTTTGTCATCTTGTATCACGCAGGAGGATCTTCATCTTTTATAACCATGGAACATTAGTGGGGAAATACCCTTATAATTATGGCTCTAATTCTCATGATTTTTCAACATCAATTTTTAACCATGGAACATCAACAAGAAATGACAATTATAATTTGCAAGGAAAATGATTTTTTTATTATGATTCTAGCTAATCTTTAGCTTCAATGTTTAACCATGGAACATCAATGAGGAATGGTAATTATAATCTTAAGAAATATGATCTATGACACAGATACAAGAACCAATATGAGGAGAATAGGTGGAGGATTACGATGAGCACCTTCAATAGTGCAATAGGTTTTTGGAGGTGTCAGTGTGTGCATCTGTGGATGGAGAAGATCGATTTGGTGTAGCCTTTCAAGGGAGGCCCTTCCACTTAGTGCAACAACCTCCACAAGCACATTTCACTCACCAAGTATCAACTTATGACTAGAAATGTGGTCACCCTCACTGATTTTTAATCTTCGCCATGAAAACTCTGGCTCGCAACATCTCCCAAAGGCATAATCAGTCAGGGCCCCTATGGATACTTTGAAGAGGTAGGAATGTTGGAAATAAAGTATCCTTACTTGCAAGGTAACTCCAATGGGACCTTTCCTTGGCCGCCTATACTCCTATGTTACATGCCCCAAGAGCAGAGCCTCATGGAGATTTTGGATAGGAATTAGATCGATTTTTGTTTGGACCCCCAATGGTAGTAGCCTCTTCGCCTCCAACAAATTAAAGAATGTCAAAGTTATTATTTGTCAAGGCACACCAGATAATGCTTTTATGATCACAATAACCCATAATTATAGTGATTCCCTAAGAATTTAAAGGAAAATGAGGATAATATACGCCAATCCTATGTGGAGACTGGAGGACATGCCAAGCTCAAGGACCATGAACGACATGCTTATTCTTCCAAACAAATGAATCATCATCATCAATTGTTCCCAGCAAGGCATTACTGATTGATACATGGCCACCACTCTTGCGTTGCCTCCTTTCCTCTATATAACCAACACCCCCCTCGAGGCTCGTTTCTTCTTCCCAGTGGGGGTCTACTTTTGTTGCAAAAGGTTGACATATGACATTATTTTGTTAGATGGCCTTATTAGCTTATATTTTCCTATAGTGATGGTTCTTTTGATCCTTGTCGTGGCTCTAGCTATGTACCTTATTAGTGCTATAGCAATATCTTCTACTATGAAAAACTTGGCCTCTCATTCACAGTGAATCTAAATTTGCATCTATAGTTTCCAACAAAGACTCAAGTAATGCCAAGGTATCTTCAAAGGTGTATGGAGATAATGCATTATCATTCCAAAGGAAACATGTAGGAACCATTGTCTCAGGTGTAATTACTTATGAGGTATGTCACCCAGTGCACCTAGGTGACATCAAAAGCATATTCATCTATCATTGTCACTACTAGGGGTGCCCATGGTGACAGTGTTATCTTTGATGACTATCATGAAGCATACTTCTAGGTGTGACAAAATACCCCTTCTGATGCTAAGGTAACTTAATGGTGGGACTATCAAATCACAACAATGGGAATCAAAAATGTGAAACTTAAGTACTTGGAGGAAGCCTTTACAACATCTCATTGGATAGTGATAATTTACAAAGATAAGACACCAAAAATTCCATTATATTTCTACCATACCTAAGCACAATGACGAGAGAACTATCTCAAAGTCCATTTGCTAGGCCATACATTGTCAGTATCACAGTTAGCCCACAAGACTTGCAAGGTATATCTATCTTTGGATATTCATTCATCATGGTTATGGATCACTTGCAAGAACATGGTTATATCTCAACCACACAAGACCCTTGCCATCAAATTCCATTTGATAGGTCTTACACTATCAACATCATAATTGGCCCACAAGAATTATAGGGTAACTCTGTCCTCAAACCTTCGCTCATCATGGTTATAGGTCATCCACAAACCCAAAGTTATGGGTCAACCACAAAAAACCCTTGTCTTCAACAAAACTCTCTTCTGTGTCATCCATAAACCCATGGTTATGGGTCAACCAAACAAAACCCTTTCCTTCATTTGGCTCATATTTGTTGAAATTCAGTGGCAAGATTGAATTTCAATCATGATAATTACTTGTGAAAATGTTTAGTGTTATTCTTAGTTTTTCTTTATGAATCACTAATAAATTACCATTCAAATACAAGAAAATAGAGATCATAGTGAACAAGAGACAAGAGACACCGGAGATTAGGCCAAAGGTCGGGGCAAAACCCACAAGGGGAAAACCTGTCAATCCTTTTCTTAAATATTTTTCATCAACAAGAGAAATCCAAGTCAAACTAATCAATGCCAAGTCAGCCCTCCAAACTCTCCCAGGTCATATTTCCAAACTTTTCATTCTTGTAGCTTGCATCATCAGAGATAATAGCCTTCTTGTAGCTTTCTTTACATAGAGATCTTAGGAAAACTTGCATTTTCATAGAGATGATACCTCAGGAAAACTCACACTGTCAAAAAGATGATACTTGAGGAAAAACTTACAAGTCACAACAATGGTACCTTAGGAAAACTCGTATTGTCATAGAGATGATACTTCAGGAAAAAATTTCATTGTCATAGAGATGGTACCCTTAGGAAAACTCACATTACAAAGATGATACCTCAGGAAAACTCGCACTATTTACAGAGAAGATGTCTAAAAAATTTACATCATTTACAAAGAAAAGATATCACAAGTAGCTCGATTTACTTCAAAGATTTATGCTTCAGATTTACATGCCATAGACCTGAATTACACTTCCATGGGATGATCACGGAATTGGTTGAAAAAAGGTGGAGGATAGGTGCCAATATATAGCTTTTTTTTCATGTAAAGATACATGTTCTTTGAGCAGGCTAACTTGGAAACCTGGAGGGAAGAATGAAACTTACAAAAATTTTTACGTACACAAGGGTCACAAAAAACATGCCATTTTACATTTTCTTTTGACCAAAACAAAGCATGAAGAACATTCTTGATAATGAAAATACTAATAATAATTTTTCTTCTTTTTATTTTAACATTAAATACATATTGATATAAGTACAATAAATATGAAGACTAAACCTAGTTACAATTTCAACACTCCCTCTTAACTAGGGAGGTATTCATAATGAATTTGAGGATATTCTCAAGTTGATAATTTCTATAATAAAGGATCTTGATTGATAAGCATCAATAATGATAACATCATCATAGCTAGCATTGTCAAACTACTAAGGTTTTTACAAGTATTCTCTATCTATCCACTAAATCAAAGCATAATGTTCGGAAGCATTCAATTGGATACCACCGCCTCTCAAGGCACATAAGCCACCTAGGTTCACCAAGGTGTGTCCTCACAGGACCATTTTCTAAACACAAGGAAATGTTTAGCCACTGGACGATTCTTTAGAAATTTCATGTACTTGAGTCTTATGATTATTAGTCCTAGTCATGGTACATGACTCAAGAATGTTCGTTAGAAATTCTTATCCAATCCACCATTCTCCCTATCTGTGTTCATGCACTAGACTTATGGTGGTTAGTCTTGGACATAGTTATGACACATGGAGAACATGGTGTCTATCATCACTCCCTCTCAATCCTAGGAAGAGATAACTACAAGACCAAACTTGTGTTGGAAGTAATCATACTTCGCTTACATCATCAACCTCTTTATTCACGGAGATATTGTTTATAGCTTCTCAACTCCTATATGGACCATACTCTCAAATAATCAAGTTCTTCCATATTCTATTAAAAGGCTAGGTTATTGAAAATATTTGTATAGAATCATGACCGAATCCAGCACATTGTCAAAAATTCCATAAAAAATTTTATGGAGTTGTTGTCGTCGCTGCAACACCCTTCAATATATATATATATATATATATATATATATATATATTTATATATTATATATATATTTGGAGCCTACCTTCCATCATGTGAAGTGTTTCTTTTGATCATCAAGTGTCATTTTATGTTTTTAAATATGTTTCAAGTGTTCATGTCCTTTCCTAAGTGTTGTTGGATCCCCAAGAGTAGATATAGCACATGTTTGAGTCGTAGCTCACTTTCTAATCGCAAAACGAAACTTATGTGTTGCAACTACGCATGCTTTACTTGTTGCACTTGAATATTTTTTATAAACTGGAATTTTGAAGTATATTTCTTTTTCTTGGGTCCTGTCTGAGTTTTATTGATGAATTGAGATTTGTAAAGCTTGATCATGCCCCTAAATCATTGTTTTTTTCCATGTTTGACCCCTTCCATACTTAGTCATTTTTCTGACCTTGTAACTCCTCCACTGGGCTAGGAAAAGCACATTGTGCACTTCTAGAGCCTAGTAGTGAACCTCCTTGTTAGTTGGAAATGATCCTTGTGCCACCCTCAGCCTCCCCTCTCTCTCTTTTATACTGCACAATTCTAGTCAATAGATCCCCCTCACCTTGCTTCTTATTCTTCCCCCCTGCGCTAACCCTACCCCTAGGTTCCTAGTGTTGTGCATTGTGCACTTCTAGTAGACAATGATGCTCCTCCTTATTCCTTAGAATTGTAGTCTCGGTGAGTAGTTCTACACCCTTGAATCTTGTAACTACCCCATGCACCCACCCTACCTCCTCCTCTTCCATAGTTGTGCATGGCGCAATCTCAGTGAGAAGCCCCTGCCTCCCTATCTCCTGCAAGTGCGCTTTGTGCCCAAAAGGTCCTCCTCTCTCTCCCTAGTGAACTATTGGTCCACAACATACATTTCATGAATCATAATAGAGTAGGATATTCTTAGACTGATGTTTTCTTTCCATGAGTGATCCTCACTTGCAATTGTTCGTAGTAAGCACGATAGAAGAAGTTTGAGGAGATCTATCAAGTGAACCTACCTAGGAAGGAATTCTTGAAGAAAAGGCACAAAGGCACCATGTTGTGATAGTTGAAGGAAAGCTGGATTCTGACAATCAAAGTGACCCATGATGACTCCATAACCTGTCTAGACCCTTTGGAGGGTAAAAAGCAATCACAATGCAATATGTGTACAAAGTATTGAAGACATAGCGGCAATATCATCACTTCTCAAAGAACTTCATGTTACAAGTCACCAGACTCCAAGTCATCAATTCCAATGACTTATATTATTGTTTCTGTAATATGATGATGTGGAAAATGACTGTGTATTTTGGGAAAATATTTTAAATGTAAATATTTTGAAAGTCCAAGAGTCACATATGGGCAAAAGAGTCACTAGGAAAAGTCCAAAAGTCTTATGGAAGTTCAAAGGTCATATTTGAAGTCCAAGAGTCATGAGGGTAGTCCAAGAGACATGGGGATATGAAATCTCATCCCTATTATTATAAAATAAGTCATATTACTCAATAAAATGAATTTTCACCTTGGCTTCTCAAACTAGGAATTAGAGAGAAGACTGTTCTTTTAGGGAGAAAGTAGTGGCTTAATGCTCCACTATTGGTGCTAGTGTTGTCTCATTGTAACAATGTATCTTGGAACTTGGAACTTTCACTTAGTAATAGAAGCTCATTAAACCAACACACGTTCATGCATATATCATGAATGTTGTAAGACTATTCTTTATATGTTTGTGGTATGTTTTTATGTTCTCATGTACTGAAGAAATTGAACTACATCATTGGCTTTAGTGCTCACCTGGTTGAATGTGTGGTGTATTTTCTTTAATGATGATTATGTCTATGTGAACTATTTCGCTAGATGGTTAATGATTCTTTCATATGTATGTGTGTGTGTGTGTGTGTTTATTAGAATAATACTACTAATTTTCTTTTGAAGACACACTTTCTCTTCCCTTTTGGTGAAAGAACCTTGATATGTATTGCAATTGAACATTTCACAAGGATTACTTGCTTGTTGAAATTACTGTGTGTTTTTATCTTATGCTAACTATTTCATCCATGGAAAATATTTAATATAATGGAAGTTGGGGCATATTTCAGATGGGACTACTACACCAAACAATGTGGTCTAATTGGTACTTCATATTATGGAGACACCCTGTATATTGGTAGTTTCCAACACCATCAACATTTTGGCACTAGAAGGAGGGAAACCTTTACATCGATGATAAATCATCACATCCTAACAAAGAAACTTATGATCAATGAAACAATCACCTGAGTCCAACTCCAAGTCATATTCTTGAGAAAGAAGAATCTCCACATCAAAGTCTGGAACGTTCTTTTGAAGTTACATGCAACGAACTCTCGGAGTTTCGGCCTATTACTCATCAGTTTGCAAAACCTCTTGGAATATTTCTTCTTGTTGTTAAACTTCCTCAAAAGAACTCTAATAAATAAACAAATCAGCGTGGTGTTCTGGTTTCTACAGTAGAAGATCTAGTTATTGTTATTCTTGATGATCTAGCTATATATCTTCATCAAGAGAATGAACCACCACTCATTGAGCACAAAATAGAAGGTGACGAGGAAGATTTTCATTTCATAGAAAACGAGCAACCAAGTGATATTGATCAACCTAATGATAACAAACAACCAAACGAGAAAAAGGATTTGAACAGTGAAGGAGAATATTCTCCAGAAACAAAGAGTGAGGAGGAGGAGGAAGAAGAAGAAATGGTTGATGAAAAATTGGATTAGATGCCCAATGGCCACTTACTCTTCCGGGAAAACTTCATCGCATTCTTAAGCACCCAAAAACGTTTCTCTCAAAGTTTGATCCTGATAATAAGATGAAAGTTAAGGATCACATTAATGACTTTTACATGCATCTGTGAATGCTAGAGATACGTTATGACAATGTCACGTGTAGACTTTTCACTTACACTTTGGAGGGTAGAGTGTCAGTTTGGTATCACAGTCTTCTGCTTAATTCAGTCCATAGTTGGAGGGAGTTCAAGAAGTTGTTCTTAGATAAATTTTTCGATGATAAAACTCTTTCCATGTTACTCAAGGAACTTGGAAATATTAAGATGGGGGATAAGGAAAAGGTAAAGGATTTTAACTAGATATTTACACATTTGTTGAATAAGTTCCCTCTTGATGTTCAACCGTGTGATTCTATTACCAAATATTATTACATTGTTGCCTTTCCTATTGAAATTTATATGTTTGTTAAAATAGCTATAAAGGAAACATTGGCTTTGAACCTTGCAGAAGCAATTGTTTTTAAGAAATATTTTCGTTCTATTAGAGATATTGATGATCGAGAATATTCTAAATACTCTAAAGAAACTGGCAATAAATCTCAAGCCTCCTCCACTAAAACCAAGGAGAACGATTCTTTAGATTGGAAAGCTTGGCTAAATCTCTGAAGTTTCTCACTAATTAGGTATCTAAGCTAAATATAAGGTCAAGTGAGGCAATTACCAATAGTAAGTCTTTAAATATGCCATTCATTAAGAAGAATAATAATCAGTTGGCCAAGTCTGCGCAAAGCTCCAATGTTGTGTTCAATGTTAAAATATTGGGCATTGATAGATTTTGTACCTTCCATCAAGAGAGGCATTCAGAGAAAATGTGTCCACAATTGGAACCACATCATCAATTTTATGGCGGAAATTTTCATAGAAACTTTATTAGCAAAGGAGAAATTTGAGCAGAATGAAGAATTAGGTGAACTAACTATGGTAGAGGAAATTTTAGATGTTGATCACTCAGTTCATGCATTCAATGTTATATTCAATAATGAAAGACAAAGTGTTTATGAAACCCTAGTGAGTGAAGCACCTCTATAGCAAGCAGCTCAAGGTTACAATTTTAAGAGCAAAGGATCAGTTTCTGGGCAATATCTCAAAAGGAAATTGTTGAGAAATATTTTACAACCCACCAATCCTGCTCAAAATTCATAGAATAAGTCTGAAAGTGCTCCACATCCTAAGAACACTTCCAAAAGAAATAATAATAATTATGTCACTCATGAGGCATCTAAAAAAGAAATACCACCTAATACTTCATCATAACATGCTAGGGATGAATATATTAATTATAATGTTGTTGAGGATATGAAAAGGGATCATGCTAATATCTCAATCTTCGAGCTTATGAAGATAGCGGGACAGTGTGAACCGAGTATCCAAGCATTTGCACATAGCCTCCATCAAGTAAGAAAGTTTTTTCTTCTCAATTTATGTCTGTTAAGTCTCATGAAATTATCGAGTTTGTTGTTAATGCTGCTAATATGAATGCTCATACTATCTTCCCCCCTTTCTTTTAACATTTGAAATCTTTGACTGTAATGTCCATAATTGTCTTTTTAATTCTGGTGCATCTGCAAATATCATGCCATTATCTGTCTTCAAGAAGATTAATCCGAAGTGGGAAAATACTAATGCCTAATCATACAATTGGAAAAATCATTAGTCTAGATAACTGGCGAACTCAATAATTTTATCATCCATTTATCGTCAGATGATAGATTTCACCAATGCATCAATATTTTTATTATGGACATTCCTGAAGCCTACGGTTTTCTTCTAAGCAGATATTGGTCTGATTGGTGCTAATGAAATTTGTAGCATAGATGTACATACTACTAGTGTAGGAACTAACCTAGTAGCTACTATCATATAGACTTTATATTTTGATGGTTCTAAAACTCTGGACGGTTTTGGAGTTGCTTGTATCCTTATTGACCCTCGAAATAAAAGGTATATCTTTTCATGTTGCTTGGAGTTTGAGTGCACAAACAACATTGATGAATATGAAGCACTCATTTTGGGATTAAAGAAGGCCATAGACCGCAAGGTGGAAGTACTTAAGGTAATTGATGATTCAAATATTATTACTTGTAATGTATGGAATACCTTTCATTATGTTTCAACTAATTCCAAAAACTACCAACAAGAGGTATGACAGCTCATTTCATTCTTTAAAGCATTTAATATTAGCTTTGTTCGTAGAGTTCATAACGTTGTCGCAGATTCATTAGGCAATGCAACTGCTAGGATTTCACCATTAAAAGATGAATTTTCTATAGCAATTATTTATAATCCATCTATGCCTAACAATGTAACTAAATTTCGTGTGTTTAATGATGACCACCAGATACTGCACTTCATGGCCAATGCAGATATTGAGGAGGATGAACATGAAAAGGCTTGGAAAGGAGTAGGCCACACATCTAAAGGGAATCCTATGCCCAAAGGTGTGGTATCTCTTGATAAAATATATGATCTACAAAACCATTTCAAAGGACCAATGAATACAAAGACACAAAGCTCAACGTTGTCACATGATCAAGTCAATTTGGGAACTAAAGAAGATTTGAAATACATGAACCTTGATACATGTTTCTCTCCACAAGAATGACAAGATTTCATTTTTTCAAACAGTATCAAGATTTATTCATGTGGACATATAATACATGAATTATCCAACATGCAATTCCTATCAAAGAAGGGGTGAATTCATTTCAACATAATATAAGGAAAGTTTAACTGACGCTTGAACCCCTAATTCAAAAGGAATTAAAGAAGTTAAAGGATGCTCAGATCATTTTCAAAGTTTGTCATTCCACATGGGTTTCCAACCTGGTTCCTGTCAGAAAAAAGTCTGACGAGATACGCTTATGTGTGGATTTTCACAACCTTAACTAGAATTCAAATAATGGTAACTACCCCATGCCATCTATGGAGTAGATACTCCAGCTGATATCTGGGATCGAAATGTTCTCACTACTAGATGGATTCTCCAGATACAATCAAGTGCTAGTAGTAGAACTAGATATATTGAATACCACCTTCAGGACGAAGTGGGGAAATTTTGATATCAAGCACATGTTGTTTGGACTTATAAATGTTGGTGCTACAATTCATTAAGCCATGGACATCACATTCCATGGATTGATCGGCTAGAATGTTTTCGTCTACTTGGATGAAGTAATTGTGCTTTCCAAGAAAAGGTCTGATCACATCTATCGTATAAAGCAAATTTTTGAGAGATGTCTCAAGTATGGAATATCACTAAATTTGAAATAGAGCATCTTTGGTGTGTCTGAAAGTAATAACTTTGGACACATTATTGCTGAGAGTGAAATTAAGTTTGACCTAGAAAGGGTAAAAAAAATTGCTCAAATCCCTTTTCTCGTGAACAAGAAAGTGATGGAATTTGGGTTAAGAAAGATCAATTTTCTTTGAAAGTTCATCTCTGATTACACACAGATTGTTAAACCATTATAGGAGGTGATAAAGAAGGATGCCATAAATAGATGGGATAAGAGGGAAAAATATTCGTTTTCCTTAATCAAGTAAGCCATCGTTGAAACCCTAGCGTTATACAACCCAAATTTTGGCAAAGATTTCCGATTATGCACTTTTTCTTCTGACATGTCCATTGTTGTCGTGTTGAGACAATAAGACAATCAAGGGATTGACAGGCCTATATCTTTCATGAGTGATATTTTATATAGATCATAAATGGATTGTTCCTCCATCGATAAGAAATCATACTCAGTATACAAGGCGGTTAAGAATTTCAGGCATTACCTCCTAAAATCCCACACTATTATCTATGTGCCTCATCTGGCAATTAGATCACTCTAGGTACAATAGGAGCTGGGTGAGAGAAGGATAAATTGGATGAACCACTTGAAAGAATATGATATTGAATTCAAGTTGGTTCATACTATTAAAGGCTATGGTCTCGATTAGCTTGCGACATAAGTGACGGATCCACTAGAAGAGGATTTTTTGGGTGGGAACAGGAGATCGAGATGTATAATATTGAGAAAGTTACTCCTACAAGTACAACCACATATTGGTATGAAAACCTATGGAAATACGAAACCTTTCCTTCTCATCTATCAACAAAACAAAAGAGGTAAATTTGCCTTAAATATTTATCATATCATCTTGTGCATGGTGTGCTTTTCTGAAAGCACCATGATGGTGTCCTACTCAGATGTTTAGAGCCTCCATATTTAGAAAGGGCGTTAAGAGATATTCATGATGGAACAATAGGGGGTAACTTCCAAGGTGATATGACTACTCATAAGGTGATGAGGATCGATTACTATTGGCCCACATTATTTAAGGATTCTCACACCTATGCCTAAAAGTACCCAGTGTGTCAAAAATGTGTTGTTAGTGATAGAAAGTTAGCTACCCCATTGATACCCATAGTAGTTGCAGAGCCTTTTCAACATTGGGTATTGGCTTTTATTGCTGAAATATTCCTCATTCATCAATCCACATTGATACTTCCTAACTACAACTAACTACTTCACTCGGTGGACCGAAGCATTTTCTCTAAGACAAGTTAATGATTAGGAAGTCATCGAGTTTTTCAAACAGAAAATCCTAACCATGTTCAACATTCCTACATCAATTGTCTTTGATAATGAAACTTATTTTATTTATGAGTTTGCATTAGAGAATGGTATTGCTTTAAATCATGCATCAAACAATTACCCTCATGGAAATGGTATGGATGAGTCTACAAATAAGAATCTAATATGTATTATCAAGAAAATTGTTTTCTATGAACAAAGGAACTAGGATAACGCCTTAGTGAATGCATTATGGGATAACCAATTCACTCCCAAACTATCTCTGAATACCTCTCCATACTTCCTTATATATGGAAAATAATTTATCCTTCCTTCGATCATATACCTTCTGGCCTTGTAGCTTTCTCATGAATCTAAAGGAAAACCTTGTCTTCTTATTCAGAGTAAGATAGATACCCTTCTCAAGCTAGAGGAAGAAAGGATCAAAGAAAAATAAAATTTTTCCATACACCATAATAGAATCAGGTTTTGGTTTGGCAAGAAGTCTAGAGGGAAAAAATATTTTGGTGTAGGAGACCAAGTATTAAAGTGGGACAAGACCCACGAAGAGAAAGGAAAGCACACAAAATTTCAAACTCTATGGTTTGGACGTTATACCATCCTTGAAAATATTGGCCACCATCCTTAGATGGGAGGATCGATTGTCTTCCCATAAATGGACAAGATATTAAGTGTTACTTCCCGTAGAAGCCTTGAGTTGCATTCCTACTTCTGTACAATTTTATTTGATTGTTTTGTGTTTTTTGTTCATCTCGTGTACAAAAATAATACCTTGTGTGAGAGTGTATGTATGGCACAAAAAAGAACAATGTGGTAGAAATTCAAATGGATTGTGACAACTACGACGCTTGGCTAGCTATTAAGTCTCCTTCCTTGTTCGAGTCTAAGAGTTTAAGTCAAGTAATGTCTAGATGGAAAATACGAGTCATGTAGAATGGAGAACTCTTTGGATCTTCATTCCTAACTTGTAATTTTACTTAATGGTATTTTCACTTATCGACTTGACCAATTAGAGAAAGGGAAGGAGAAAACCTCAAAATGAGCATGTCAAATTCAAAAATTATATGAATCCCTTATTCAAGGAAAACCTCTCCTAAAAGTAAATAAGAAGGGAACCCTCTTCCACCTTAAAAATAAATAAGTTCCTTTGCACATTCTATTAGTAACTAAACAAAGAGGTGAAGAAGAGAAAGGCTTCCTACAAAGAGAGGTAGAGAAAGCAACTTCACCAGGGACTGAACAAGCTTGCTAGAAGTGAAGCAATTCTTGTGTTTTCTTGAGGTGATTCCATCGGGGTACTAAATAGGATTTATTTTAGCAAAGAAACACCGGGGAATGTGATTAACATCTAATTATCATAAGCTTGATACATTATTATCCTTTCCTAATTGAGATAGTTGAGTCTTGATAAGTCTTTTAATGTGTCCAAACCAAGCAAGGAATAAGAGAACCCATTTGTAAACTGAGATAAGTGGTGAAGCTAGGGTAATCCTTATGATGGTCCAATACTTCCTAAAGGGCTAGACTCTGCTCTAAAAGATAAACCTAGACAGAGAAGTTGAAGTTCATCTAGTGTGACATTGTGTGTTGTCGTCGCTACAACACCCTCCAAAATTTTTGTTATATTTGAATTCTAGAGCCTACCTTCCATCATGTGAAGTGTTTCTTTTGGTTTTCAACTGTCATTTTATGTTTTTACATATGTTTCAAGTTTCCATGTCCCTTCCTAAAATTCATTAGATCACTAAGAGTATTTATAGCACACTTTTGAGTCATAGCACACTTTCTAGTCATAAAATGACACTTATGTGTCGCAACTACTCACCCTTTGTTTGTTGTACTTGGATATTGTTTGTAAACTAGAGTTTTGAAGTATATTTCCCAAGCTTGGGTCCTTTTTGAGTTTAATTTATGAGTTGATATGTGTAAAGCTTGATCATACCCCTAACTCATTGTGTTTTTCCATTATTCGCCCCTTCTCTAAAAGATATACCTAGACAGAGAAGTTGAAGTTCATCCAATGTGAAGTCGTGTGTTGTCGCCGCTACAACACCCTCCAAATTTGTTTCTACATTTGAATTTTGGAGCCTACCTTCCATCATGTGAAGTGTTTCTTTTGGTTTTCAAGTATCATTTTATGTTTTTACATATGTTTCAAGTTTCCATGTCCCTTCCTAAGAGTCATTGGATCACCAAGAGTAGTTATAGCACACTTTTGAGTCATAACACACTTTCTAGTCATAAAATGACACTTATGTGTCGCAACTGCACTAGGATATTGTTGGTAAACTAGAGTTTTTAAGTACATTTCTTAGGCTTGGGTCCTTTCTGAGTTTAATTGATCAGTTGATATGTGTAAAGCTTGAGCATACCCCTAACTCATTGTGTTTTTCCATGTTTCACCCCTTCCATACTCTAGAAATTTTTCTTGCAACTTCTCCTCTAGGCTAGCAAGGGCACATTGTGCACTTCTAGAGCCTAGTACTGGCCCTCCGTATCAATTGGAAATGTGGCCCACACCACTCTAATCCTTCCCTCTCTCTCATGCGTACTATGTAATTCTAGTTAGCAGATCCCCCTCGCCTTGATGCTTATTCTTCCCCCTTGCACTAACCTTTCCCCTGCACTTTCAATTAGTATTGATGCTCTTCCTTGTTCCATTGAACTGCACCCTATTCCCTCCTTATGGCCCTAACTCTCCTCCTTAGTGCATGGCATAATCTCAGTGATCAGTACTTGCACCCTTACCTCTTACAATTCCTCCATGTGCTCACCCTTCCTCCTCCTCTTCCAAAGTTGTGCATGGTGTAATCTCAGTGAGAAATCCCTATCTCCCTATCTCCTATAATGTTTCTCTATGCTGAAAAGGTTATCCTCTCTCTCCCTAGTGAACTGTTGGTCCACAGTTGGTACATTACATGAACATCAAGTGAATTTTCCTAGGAAGGAATTCTTGAAAACAAAGGCAGAAAGGCACCAAGTTGTGATAATTTAAGGAAAGTTGGATTGTGATGATCAAAGTGACCCATGAAGACTCCATAACTTGTCTAGACCCTTTGGAGGGTAGAAAGCAATCATAATGCAAGTTTTTTACAAAGTATTGAAGCCATAGCGGCTGTATTGTCACTTATCAAAGAACTTCAAGTTACAAGTCACCAAACTCCAAGACATCAATTCCAATGACTTGTCTTGTTGTCACCACAATATGATGCTGCAAAAAATTATTATGTATTTTGGCAAAATATTGTAAATGTAAATATTTTGAAAGTAAAGAGTCACATATGGATAAAAGAGTCAATAGGAAAAGTTCAAAATTCTTATGGAAGTTCAAAGGTCATATTACAAGTTCAGGAGTCATGAGGGTAGTTCAAGAGTCATGGGGATATGAAAGATCATATCTCTTTTTATAAAAAAAGCCTCATTACTCAAGCAAAGGAATTTTCACCTTGGCTTCTCAAACTAGGCGTTTGAGAGAAGATTTTTCATTTAGGGAGCAAGTAGTGGCTTAATGCTCCACTATTGGAGCTAGTGATGTCTCATTGTAATGATGTATCTTGGAACTTTTGCTTAATAATATAAGCTCATTGAGCCAACACACTTTCATGCATATATTGTGAATGTTGTAAGATTATTCTTTAGATGTTTATCGCATGTGTTTACGCTCTTATGTACTAAGGAAATTGAACTACTTCATTTGCTTTGGTGCTCATTTGGTTGAATGTGTGTTGTATTTGCTTTAATGATCATTATGTCTATGTGAACTATTTCATTAGATGTTTAACTATTATTTCGTATGTGTGTGTGTGTGTCTTTATTAGAATAGTACAACTATTTTTCTTTTGAAGTCTCACTTTCTCTTCCCTTTCAGTGAAAGAACCTTGATACATATTGCAATTAAACATTTCACAAGGCTTACTTACTTGCTCATTTGAAAGTACATGTGTGTTTCTCTCTTATGCTAACTTGTGTAGCCAAGGAAAATCTTTAAGATAATGGAAGTCAAGCCATATTCTGGATGGGACTCCTACACCAAACAGTGTGAGGTCTAATTGGGACTTCATATCTAGGAGACCCCCTATATGTTAGTAGTTTCTAGCACTGTCAACATTCTAGCTCTAGGGGGGGAAACTTTATATGGTTGATAACTCATCACATCCTAACAAAGAACCTTATGATCAAAGCAACAATCACCTAATTCCAACTCCAAGTCATGTTTTTGAGAAAGAATAATCTACACATCAAAGTCTGAAATGTGTTTTGAAGTTACTTATGAAGAAATCTGGGAGTTTTATCTTATTACTCCTCGATTTGAAAAATATCTTGTCATCTTTTCTATTGTTGGTATTCTTCCTCATAAGCACTCTAAGAAAGAAACAATTCAACATGGTGTCCTAGTTTCTACAATAGAAATTCTAATTACTTTTACACTTGATGATCTATCTATATCTCTTCATCAAGAGAACAAAACATCACTCATTTAGGACAATATGGATGGCGATGAGGAATATTTTCATTTCATAAACAACAAACAGCCAAGCGATATTGATCAACCTAATGATAATGAACATCCAGATGAGAATGAAGATTTGAATGGTGAAGGAGAAAATTCTTCAAAATCATAGAGTAAGGAGGAGGAAGAAAAACAAGACATGGTTGATGAACATTTGGATTGGATGGCCGAAGGGTCACTTTCTCTTCCAGGAAGTCCTCATCGTATGCCTAAGCACCCGAAAAATATTCTCTCAAATTTTGATCCTAATAAGAAGACGAAAGCCAAGGACCACATTGATGATTTCTACATGCATCTATGAGTGTTATAGATACATTATGACAATGTTACATGTATACTTTTCCCGTACACTGTGGAGGGTAGAACATCAACTTGGTATCACAGCCTTTTGCCTAATTCAGTCCATAGTTAGAGGGAGTTCAAGAAGTTGTTCTTAGATAAATTTGTAGATAATAAAACTCCTGCCATGTTACTCAAGGAGCTCAAAAATATTAAGATGGGACAAGGAAAAGGTAACAGATTTTAAGCAGAGATTTACATGTTTGTTGAATAATTTCTTCATCGGTGTTCAATTGCATGGTTCTATTACCAAATATTATTACATTGTTTCCTTGCCTGCTAACATTTTCGTGTTTGTTAAAAGAGTTGCAAAGGAAACATTTTATTTGAACTTTGCAGAAGCAACCATTGTTGATAAATACTTGCATTCTATTGGAGATATTTATGATCAATAATATTCTAAAGACTCCAAAGACACTAATAAGAAATCTGAAGCCTCCTAAACTAAAACCAAGGAGTAATATTATTTAGATATGGAAAGATTGGCTAAATCGATGAAGTTTCTCATTAATGAAGTATCTGAACTAAAGAGAAGGTCAAGTGAGGCAACTACCAGTAGTAAGTCTTTCAATCTGCCATTCATCAAGAAGAATAATAATCAACTGGCTAATTTTGTGCAAAGCTCCAATGTTGTGTTCAATGTTGAAACTTTGGGAAAGGATAACTTTTGTACCTTCCATCAAGAGAGGAATTCAGAGAAAAAATGTCCAAAATGGAACCACAACATGAATGCTATCGTGAAAATTTTCATAGAAACTTTATTAGTAGAGGAGAAGTATGATTAGAATGAAGAAGCAGGTGAACCACCACAACATAGGAAATTTCAAATGTTGGTCAATTAGTTCGTGCATTCAATGTTATATTCAATATTGAAAGACAAAGTGATGATGAACCCCCAATGAGTGAAGCTCCTCTACAGAAATCATTTCAACAGTACAATTTGAGGAGCAAAGGATTGGTTTCTAGGAAATATATCTAAAGGAATTTGTTGAGAAATATTTTTTCACCCACCAAACCTGCGCAAAATTCATAAAATAAGTCTGGAAGTGCTTCTCCTCCTAAGAACACTTCCAAAATAAATAAGAATAATTCCATCACTCCTAAGGCATCTAACAAAGCTATACCACCAAACACTTTAGCACAACCTACTAAGGAGGAAGATATTGATTATAATGTTCTTGAAGATATGAAAAGGGCTCATGCCAATATCTCAATCTTTGAGCTTACAAAGATATTTGAACAGCGTGAATTGAGTATCCAAGCATTTACATCACAACCTCTGTCAAGTAAGGAATTTTCTGCTTCTCAAACTATGTCCAGTAAGTCTCATGACATTCTAAAGTCTATGGTTAATGTTGCTAATTTGAATGTTCATACTATTTGCCCCCTTTTTCTTCTAACATTTGAAATATTTAACTATAATGTCCATACTTATCTCATTGCTTCTGATGCATCTGCAAATCTCATTCCTTTATCTATCACTAAGAAGATTGTCGTGAAGTGGGAAAAGATTGATGCTTGAATCATACAATTGGATAGATCACTAGTCTAGCCAATTGGAGAACTCAATACTGTTATCATTTGTTTATCATCAGATGATAGAGTTCACCAGTGCATCAATATTGTTATTGTGGACATTCCTAAAGCCTACGGTCTGCTTCTAAGCAGAGATTGGTCTAGTAAACTAGCAATATACTTCTCTACAGACTTGACACATTTATGGATTCGTTATAAGAGAACAAATAATCATATTTGAGTAAAACATTATCCTTACATGAAACATACCATGAAAACGCTTAAGGGACACAATGAAACAATTAGATTTGCACATTCCATTTTCATAAATTGTTTTCTAGAGTTCAGCTACAGATGTTACCAAGCACAATCATCCCCTATACCATCTTATACACAGTTGGAGCTCCTTCCTTGTAGTCGAACTAATGCTAATGAAATTTGTAACATAGATGTACATACTACTAGTGTAGGAACTAACGTAGTATCTACTAACATATAGACAATATATTTTGATGTTTCTAAAACTCAAGATACTTTTGGAGCCAGTTGCATCCTTATTGACCCTTGAAATAAAAGGTATATCTTATCATGTCACTTGGAGTTCAAGTGCACGAAAAACACTATTGAATATGAAGCACTCATTTTGGGACTAAAGAAGACCACAGACCTCAAGGTGGAATTACTTAATGTAATCGTTGATTCAAAGAATATTACTCGTCAAGTAGATAATACTAGTCAATGTGTTTCACCTAATTTGAAAATCTACCAATAGGAGGTAGGTGACTCATTTCATTCTTTAAAGCATTTAACATTAGTTTTGTTCCTAGAGTTCGTAATGTTGTCACAGAAGCATTAGCCAATGCAGGTGCTAGGATATCGCCATTACAATATGGATTTTCTATAGAAATTATTTATAAACTATTTTTTCCTGACAATGTAACTAACTTTCGTGTGTTTAATGATGACCAACAGATACTGCAGTTTATGGGCAATGTGTATGTTTTCAAATATGTGGCTATTGAAGAGGATGAGCATGAAAAGGATTTGCAAGGAGTAGCCCAAGCATCTAAGGAGAATATTTGAAATGTTATTGTTAGGCCATTTATACATGAGATGGAGTTCATTGATGTCTAGATTACAAAACTTTGTCTCCATATGCAAGGAAAGGATTTGATTACGTATTTGTCCTTAAGAGAGGACATGACTTCTTATATAATATGTTAGTTATGATATTTCATAAATATGATTCCTTCACATTCTAGGAATTTTTCATTTCATGAAAAATGATTAACATAGAGATCATTCTTTAGACGAATTTCCAAGAAAACTTAATCTAGATCTATGTATATTTCTTGAGATATGATAACAAGGAATTATACATACCTATTGAGAAACTCTACCTATCTTCCTAGAATACAATGCAAGTCACAAATTTCTTCAAGTTTCTTCAAAAATATATGCTCACAAAAAAACTTAGACTTCCTATCATGGTGGCTCAAGTCAGCTCTGCAATCCTTGATTTTCAATCGTCCTCCAAACTGTATTGTTCCATAGTGTTAGGTATGTGTTATATTCTTTCCATGACTATATTCATGTGTTGTACGTTGCATCAGGCACAATGGGGGGGGGTGGGGGGGTGTGGAAGCGCCCCCCATTAGGGGGGTTTCCAAGGGAGGTTGTCGCCCCCTTGTACAGGGTCCGGGGCAACACCCCGAGAAAGAAAGAAAAAATTATGCGGACCCAATAATAGTTGGGCGAACCCAAAGATTGTGGGAGGACCTACCCATGGTTTTGTGCATGGGTTTTGCACATGGTTTTGGGCATGATGGTTTTATGTCCATGGTATTTTGTAGATCCGGTTAAGGAAACTACAATTATGTTCTAATCCAGGGTTAATGGATTGGGGTTTATGAATGCTTCAGCATGTATATACATGTATTGTAACATTGAAAGGAATATAATGAAAACTCAATCTGGTAGTTCTAGTTTTGGGATCCAAGGGAGAATATTTGTGTATATTTGTTTTATGTTCTCGCCATTGTTTATTTTTCTGTTTGATGAATTTATTTGCAGGTAATTTCTGTACAGGGTTAAAACCTTCACATAGAGAGTACATTTCATGGTTCCACATGAAGCCATTAGATGGTACTTGCATTTTTGGACTAAAGATTCAAAAATCATAGGTATAATAGGCTCATATTTTATATCATAGTAATAGTCTTGGACATCCACAAATATTTCCATTAACATTCATAGAATTGCAACAAAACTCATCCTCAACAACTTAAGGAATTTTGGCCTTTCCACAGAGGTAATATGGACCTAGCAGACCTCAGAAATTCTACTTCGGCAACGACAAAACTCAAGTATAAAGATTAGTTTGTATCTTAGTGATGTGGTATGAACTCAATTGCCAAAATATGCCATGGATTTGGTTGCTCTATTCATTCTTAGACTTCTTATGATTTTCTTGTCACCACATATTTGTAACTATGCTCAAGAACTTAGCTTATAAATTGATTTATTAGAAAATGACTTTTCTTCAAATTACTTCACAACGATGTAGTTAATGGTAATTCTTGGTCCTAGAAAATATTCAGATCATTAATAGATTTCAAACTATTTGTAGACATAGGGTATGCTTGAATTACTGCTTCTACAATTCAGCCTTTAAATAACAACTTTTGTCCTCTCCTTGGGCTATTATTATTCTTGGATTTGTTCAGGAGGCTAGGATACAGTGCCTACAATTTGGGTTTCACATAAATGTAACTTAATTATTGGCCACATGGAGTCTATCCATAACATGTTATAGTTCTATCACAAAGGTGCAGTGTCATACATATCTGGGATTCCACATAAATATGATGTCGCAGTCGTGGATTAAGGAACTCATTTTTCTTAGACTCGAACTTGATACCTTATACAAAATCTTTATTTTGTAGAGGCTCAGATTAGATCATTTCAGGAATCATAATTAACCACAGGAATATGTATCTCGAATTATCACAATATCAAAATCAATCAAAGAGGGCTTGAATATCAGCCTAAATCACAGAGAGAATTGTAGATTTACTTGGCTCGAAAATTTGCAAGGACAAATTTCCATCTCCACAGAAAATTTTAGCTACATTACAAGGGTGACTTGGCCTCTTTTTAGACTTGGATTTTCCTCCTTATTTAGCTCAGCTATCTCTAAGATATACATATTTCTTAGGTTCTTTAAACTGTGTTTTGATCTTTCTAGCTTTGATACCATGTTGAAATTTAGTGGCAAGATTGAATTTCTAGTCGTAATAATTACTTGGGAACATGTTTAGTGTTCTTCTTAGTTTTTCTTTATTATTCATCAAGAAATTACCATTCAAATACAATAAAATAGAGCACATCATGCACAATATATAAGAGACACCATAGATTAGGCCAGATGCCAAGGAAAACTCACAAGGGGAAAACCCGTCAATCCTTTCCTTATAGGTTTTTTTGTCAAAAAAAGAAATCCAATTCAAACTAATCAATGCCAAGTCAACCCTCCAAACCCTACCAAGTTAGCCTTCCAAACTATGCCTTCATGTAGCTTGCATCATCAAAGATAGTAGCCTTCTTGTAGCTTGCATTACATTGAGGTCTCAGGAAAACACGCATTGTCACAAAGATGATACCTCAGGAAAACTCGCACTATCACAGAGGTGATACTTCACGAAAGACTTACACCGTCATTGATATGGTACCTTAGGAAAACTCACATTATCACATATATGATACTTTAGGAAGAACTCACACTGTCACATAGATGGTACCTTAGGAAAACTCATATTGTCATAGAGATGATACCTAAGGAAAACCTGCACTATATACAGAGAAGATGCCTCAAAAAATCACATTGTTTATAGAGAAAAGATATCACAAGTAGCTCACTTTACTTCAGAAGTTTATGCTTTAGATTTCCATGTCATAGACCAAAATTACCCCTCCATGGGATTCTCACTAAATTGGTTTCCAAATGGTGGAGGATAGGTTCTAATATATAGTTTCTCTTTCATGTAAATAGACGTGTCTTTTGAGTAGGCTGACTTTTATTTCTACAATAATTATGAATATTGAACCTAGTTACAATTTCAACAATATTCAACAAAAGCATCCCAGGAAGGAGCTTAATGTAATGAAGACCATTGCTTCCTAAGGGGGGAGGATTGATCTGAATGGAAAGTAGTTCAACCCAGGGTATTCACTCATGGTATTGAATGATGTAACTTAATAAGGCACACAGAATAATATAAATAATGAGCATCACCTTGCAAAAGGAAAAATTGGCCATCTATAATGTAGCTGTAAAATCTTCATTTTTTCTTCATTAATAAAATTATTTGTTGTATTCAGTGTGGGAATTTTTTTTTAATGTTTCTAGGATTCATTGCATGGTAGATGTATATGTTCCTAGCCTCCTCTCTCAACATTCATGGTTCCTGGATATTAGCCCCCAAGATCCATATCAATGTCCACCCCTTATAGGAAATCTCAAAGAATGTGAGGTAGACCTCCCAAGTTCGAACCTACTATGAATATCAAATGAACAAGAAATATTTGATGGTATTTTGAAAAAAAAAATCTACCTCTATGTTTTATACTAGATTAGAGGCCTGTAGTCCTTAAGCTAATTTTGTAGTGAAAACTACTTCTACATCACACAATTATTTGACCTTGGGTTCTACTAGTGCTTTCTTCCAACTCTAGTACCAACGATAGCATGTTTAGCTAATTCAATCCTCCACCAATGCCCACTAACCCCACAAAGGTGATTAATAATCTTAGCATTTCTTAGTATGAAGTGCATGCTGATGCCACTCCATGGCACATATATTGTCCACTAAATAATGTATTAGCTACTAATCCCTTACCTAAATTTAAGTATCATTTAACCAAGCTTTTATACTAATGGCGTTACCACTATGCCTAATCACCTTGCTACGTTTTCATATGCATATGATAATATTCTCATTCATGGCAAACACTCTTGCATGAATCTCTTCATCAAATCTCTGATATGCATGGTTGTTGCTATTTTTTTTTATCTCCTTTCTAAAATCTAGTATACATAATGTTGTCCCTATTGAAGTTTGTAGCTATGGTTGGTCTTAATAAATTATATTTTTATTATTGATGTACTAAAAAATATAGAAATGATTTTTTGTCTAGCATGTTCTCCATGCTCATGTATTTGTAAAATGTAAAAGGTGTGATTCTTCATGACCTTATGAAAAGAAAAATAAATTTATTGTGGAAGATTTATGGCTTCAACAAAGTGTCCAAGCCGGCCCTCCTATTATCATGTCAACCTGCCCAAGGAGACACCCATTTGGTCACTAAGAAGTCTATATATTAGAGAAACACATCCTCTCTCAAGGCACTTTATATTACATCATTCACAAGTATATATTTGCAATAAAATGAAGGAAGACAAGAAATTAAGGAAGCCGAGAAGAAGAAGAACAAGATATCCTTCTACCCTCACTTAAGTGATTTCAGGATGCCAAGATCAATCTTAAATTTTTGTGTTATCTTTATGTAGTGGGTCTAAATTCTCTGTGGAATTTTTCTCTATGTATAGGGCTAAAATCCATAAGTTTCTTCTCTATGTATAGGGTTGATATCCCTGAGATTCTTCTCTGTGTATAGGGTAGATATTCCTGAGGTTCTTCCTTGTGTATAAGGTCATGATCCCTAAGGTTCTTCTCTATGTATAGGGATGAGATCATTGAGATTCATCCATGTGTATAGGGATGGGATCCTTGAGGTTCTTTTATGTGTATAGGGTCAAGATAGCTAAGGTTCTTCCCTATATATAGGGTTGAGATACCTGAGTTTTATCTTTTTGTACAGGGATGAGATTCCTATGATACTTCTTTGTGGAAAAGGGAGACTAAGTTCTCTATGTTATCTTTGTACTCTTCTGATTGCAGATAGATTGGAGAGAGTTTACTTGGAAACTTGAAGGATGCTATTGCTAGTTAGTTTTTCCATAGTTTTGACTTTAATGTCTCTTATTGAGCTAATTCTCTAAGGAAATAATTGTTGGGTTTTTACCCCAAGTGGGTTTTTTCAGGGTAAACGTTGTGTTGGTTCTGTGCATTATGATCTCTAGTTTTTCTTATTCGTGTATGGTTGAATTTATGAAGTATAATTTCTTGATGAAGAAATTGAAAATGACAAAATAAGACATATAATCATTAGAAGTAATTATCAGTGTTTTTAAATAAGTGCTAGTCTATATTACATTTTAAAAATCAACATGTCTCAGACCTTTGGTGAACAAATACATTTTAAGATCACACCTTGTTGAATCTCTCTCTCTCTCAAGGAACAAAACTCTTATCTCTATGTCCAATATTTTTGAGCCAACGGTTCCCTCTTGCAAGGAAGAAACAAACTTGAAGGAACATCAAACTTCAAAGCATGGAAGAAGAGGATTGATCTTGTCCTAGAATAACACGAAGTTTTGCAATATTTCCAAGCTAAATTACCTCAACCAAATTATAATGATGTTGCAGGGAAAGAAAAGTTTAGAAAGGGTGCGGTCAAGGCTCAAAGAATTCTATTTGAATCTCTCAAGGATCAGTTAATCCCTTTTGTTTCAAAATTGGATACATCAAAGGAAGTATATGATACTCTTATTAATTTGTACTCAATCAACAACATTGGCCAAAAATATTTCTTTAAGGAATCAAATCGATAATATTAAGCTGTCAAAGTATGAACCTGTAGCCTCCTAGTTCATGAAGATAGCTCACTTAATAGATCAGCTCCAAAGAATTGGTGAAGTCATTTCTTAATCTAAATTGATCACTTCATAAATCAATAGACTACCATATCTACGGGATGCATTTGTCTTCGAGATATGTGCTAGAAAGGATAATCCAAGCTTTGAGAAAATTGTGGACCTCCTACACTCAAGAGGAATCTAGGCTTATAACTAAAGGAAAGATCCAAAGCCTTGATGAAGAATTATCTCAATCTCTTACTACAAAATTGAGAAGGAACAATAGAAAGATTAAATTTGACTCTCAAAACAAAAGTGCAGGCAGAAGACCCAATTTACAAAGAAAGAAAGACTTGTAAAAAATCCAATGTTTTGGATGTCACAAATTTGGAAATTATATAAATAATTGTCCTTAAGCATAAAATGATAAGAAAAGGAAGGAAAATGATGATGATAATCATCATCATCCTCATCAGAAGAAATCTGAGAATGATTCTTCAAAATCTTTAGTAGCTAGTGATAAGGACTTATTTTACTAAAATTACTACAAGTAGGACTGGAGAAAGAGGGATATGAAGGGGTCCCTCACATAAAATGAGAATTCATGTAGAGCCCTTCTTATAACTATTTAGTAAACCCTAGAAATTTAAAATTCTTGATAAGAAAGCTATAGGGTTTATGGATAAAACACTGGAGTTAGACATAGTTCTTTTCCACTAAAATATGTAACCCTAGCTCATGAAAGGAAGGAATGGCATCATTTTCAAGAAGGATTATATCAAGAGGGAGCTAAAAAAATACTCAAAATATAAGTATCGTATATCTCTCTTGTTTAATTATTGTTGTCATTTTAATATTAGTTAGTCTCATGTCCTTGATTTCTTTTCTTGGTTGTAATTTTTCTTCCATGACCTCCTAATGAGGATTGCAGGTACATAGTAAAGATTTCTAAGACTTTAACAAGTTGATGGAAGAAATGTAAAAATGAAGCAAAGAAAGAGGAATTTCCCAGAATCATGACATGTGTTGAGATATATTTTACTAGATGAGATCTGAACTCAAAAGGAGTAATTAGATCAGCAAGCTTGAAGTATGCTTTGATCATGGTGTCTACAAGCTCCAAGAATAGAAGGTTCTCCTAGTAAGAGGGAGAGGGTCATGAAAATATGTTTTCCTCTATTGTGAGGTACAATTCTATTATCGTTATTTTAAATATTGCACCAGGTTGATGCAGAGAATGATTTCCTCAATAATTGAGGAGGAAGAAGTGTACATAATAGCTATCTCAAGCTTGCAAGTAGAAAATCTCATTGAAGACTTCAAAGGGAGATAACCTTTGTGTTTGATATGATGGATTGTCATTGGTTGCTAATACACTGGAAGACAAAAGTGGAAGATGAAGTAGCCTAAACTACCACAAAAGGATATGTCTCAATCTAAGAGCGGGAACCCAATTTGGGTGTCCGAAAAGAATTTGAAATTTTGTTGAACATGTGTTACTACCATGGTTCAATTGGTAATCGATGAGAAGTACATTTGTAGACTTAGTTTGGAAAGAGAGTGCTAAAGACAGAATGAATTTGTTACTGATTTTGGGCCCCATTATAATTTTCTTGGATAATCATGATGCAATCATTCATTACGCTTATTATGGCAAATGACAAGTATATTGTAGTTGTATTGGCAAGTTGAGAGGCATTATGACTTATGAAGCTACTTGCTGGATTACTTTTTACTAGGTGTTGATAGTGACCATGATGAAAAGTCGAAGCATGTATCACTTCATTCAAGACATGGTGATTAAGGGAGTTGTTAAGATGCCTCTTTATAGAAGGAAGTTTATGTACTTCCAGGACAAGCTTGGGATTGTGGAGATTACCTCTCTCATTAAGAGATCTGGTGAGACTTCATTATGAATGGGCATTCTCCCTGTGTCTTTCTGACATGAGTAGAGAGTGGTCTTATATTATACCAATTTCATTATGACCTTGGTTGGAGAATTTCTCCCTATGTCATTATGAACTTGGTTGGAGAATGGTTTGGAAGATTAGATAGCACCATGCACTAACATTCTTCATGTGTCATGTGCTTCATTCTTCCTGTGTCATGTGCTTTGACCTAATTAGGGAGGTTATTCCTGTGTCAAGTACATAGACCTTGGTTGAAGAATGGTCTAGAGGACTAACATTATTCCTATGTCACTTTCACCTTGGTCGGAGAATGGTCTGATAGAAACATTCTCCCTATGTCACTTTGGCCTTGGTTTAAAGAATGGACCGACAGAGGATATTCTCCCTATGTTTGTTAGACCTTGGTTGGAGAATAGTCCTAGAGGCTACTCAAATCTCTTTATAGAGTAAGCAAGAGACTCCTAGAATCATTCTTGAATCTCTTTCTAGAGTGAGCTTGCTTATCATTGATTAGGCCTCTGGTGTTTCATCTATATTATATCTATAGTTGTTTGACGATGAACCGTGATTATGTTGATGCCAGTGATTCTGATATTGATGATGATTCTTATATTAATATTGATATTTCATTAGATAATTTTCCAACCTGAGATCATGTTGATAGTCAATGAATACCTCCCTAGTTAAGAGTGAGCATTGAAGTTTGTAGCTATGTTTGGTCTTCATAAATTATATTTTAATCGTTGATGTACTTGAAATAATATAAATTATTTTTTGTCTATAATGTTCTTCATGCTCATGTATTTGTCAAATGTAAAAGGCATGATTCTTCATGACCTTATGAAAATAAAAATTAAATTTATTGTGGAATATTTATGGCTCCAACAAAGTGTCCAAGTCGGCCCTCCTATGATCATGTCAACCTACCCAAGGAGACACCCATTCAGTCACTAAGAAGTATATATATTAGAGAAAATTATCCTCTCTCAAGGCACTTTAGATTACATCGTTAACAAGTATATCTCTGCAATAACATAAAGGAAGACAAGAAAGTAAGGACGGAAACAAGAAGAACAACAAATTATCCTTCTAATCTCGCTAAGGTGATTTCAGGATGTCAAGCTCAGTCTAAAAAAAATTGTTATATGTCTGAAGTGGACCTAAGTTCTCGTGGCATTCTTCTCTATGTATAGGTTTGAGATTCCTAAGGTTATTCTCTATGTATAGGGATGAGATCCCTGAGATTCTTCTTATGTATAAGGTTGAGATCCCTAAGGGTCTTCTTTGTGTATAAGGTCGAGAACCTTAAGATTCTTCTTTATGTATAAGACTGAGATCCCTGAGGTTATTCTCGATGTATAGGTTCAAGATCCTTGAGCTTCTTCTCTGTGTATAGGGCCAAGATCCCTAAGGTTTATATATGTGTACAGGGTCAAGGTTCCTATATGTGAAAAAGGGAGCCTAAGTTCTTTATGTTATCTTTGTACTCTTGTGATTGCAGTCATATTGAAGAAGGTTGACTTGGACACTTGGTGGATGCTCTTGTTGGTCAGTTTGTCCATATATTTGAATTTTATATATCTTGTTGAATTGATTCTCTAAGGAAATAATTGTTGGGTTTTTAACCCCAAGTAAGTTTTCCCATGGTAAACATTGTGTTGGCTTTGCGCATTGTGATCTCTACTTTTTCTTATTCTTGTATGGTTGAATTTTTGAAGTATAATAACTAGATGAAGAAATTGTAAATTCTAAAAGAAGACATATAATCATCAGAAGTAATTATTAGTGTTCATAAACATTAGGGGATTTTTGAGATCTAAAATTGGCCTCCTAAGGAAACTATAAAATAATAGTGAAAATAATAAAATAAGATTAGATTACATCATCAAATTTTAGAGGGAAAAAAGGCAAAAGTATTTTTTCAACTTGTATTTCCAACTTATCTATTTATGGGTTTACTCAAATTTCGAGCAGAAACATTTGTTGGATTCAGAATTTGATTCCTCATCCAAGGAGTACCCAATGTTGCATATTTCGATGGACTTACTACACGAAAATGAGAATCATGAAAAACATGATTCCATAACGTTTTTCATGTAATTTTTCATTTGGTAGTGGGTCCATTGAAAGTTTGCAACATGGGTACTCCTGGAATGAAGAAATTAATTTTTTCAATCCAACGATACTTCGCTCGAAATTTGAGAAAAATGGGACATAAGTTGAAAATAACAGTTAAAAAATATTTTTATATTGTATTAATTTTTTAATCATTTATACATTTTTACTCCAAAAATGGTGAATCATCCCCCATGGTTGACATCATCATCTTGAATCCTATTGGTTCTTATAAAATCTATTTTGGTTGTACATTTTTCTTAAGAGGCACATTTTAGACCTCAAAAATCCCCTAGTTAGTAAGTGCTAGTCTATACTACATTTGAAAAATCAACAATCCCTTTGGTAGTTCCCTCTTGCACAAGGACCAAATGCTACGACACAAGGCATAGATCTACACTACTCTAGGTCTTCAAGGTAGTCCTCAATCCAAAGTGGTGGGGGAGGAAATGGGGTGTTGGTGGGAGAGGCAATACAATCAAATGTCTAAAGTTATTTTTCTTGCTTATCACATGAGAATATTTTTTATGTATGAAGCTCAAAATAGTTTAATTACAAGGGTTGGATGGTGTATGGTGTTTGTTGGTTCTCATTTTTGTTGAAAATAACCATCTAAATAATATATCATTTTGGCCATAATAACCAATTAATCACCACCTTTTTCATATTTAGTCTTCATCTCAACCAATAAAAACACTAAAAGGTATTTTTATCATTTCATTTAATTGTTTTAAAATAATGTTTATGGATTGGAAAATCATTTTTACCAAATTTTACTAGAAATAATGCATTATGGTAATTCTTCATTCATTTAGAAATATGCAGGCACTCTGGGTGAAATCCAAGGCAAGTTTGTTCCCAACCTTCCCAAGATGGATGGTTTCCCCTTGGTTTGATGAAAAATCTCTTACAAATGCCCAATAAACACAAGTAATTAGGGGCAAATCATTTTGTAATAGGACATAAATCTGCTTATATTTCTATAGCTCACAATTTTCCATGATTTCAATTTCCACCAAGGTTTAATTTGATCAATATGGCATGCTAAAATATTCATTTGGTTATCTCATAGATATTTGTTGCATTTTTGTTTTGATTTTTTTTTTTGTATAAATGCACAAATAAGTAAATCTTAGAGGAGAAGTTCCTCTTTGTACAAAAGACTTTTATTAAATCTTTGTACCAAGTTTTTTTTTTAATTATCATATGCAACAACTTTGAGTTTCTACAACAAATAATTTTCTTAGTGTACAAGTTGAGGCTTGGAGGACCCCCAATTCCTTAGCCTATGCACCATTTCTTTCATATGCATATTGCAGTTTGTTGTGCCTTTCATTTGTTGGTAAATAGTTCTTTAATTTCTTTTCAATTCTATGTTATATATGTACAAATTGCTCACCATTCATATGCAACATTAGTTTCCCTTGATTAGAAATTCTATTTCATTTTGAAACCAAGTTTAGCCTTACTTGATTGAGTAATGATTGACGAGTCAATGGAGTATTGTTGCAAGTCTTTAATCTGCCCAAGGGAGTAGGATAGAAATACTGTAACCAAAGTTTCTAGTAGTAGGTACCCTAGTATATGCATGATCAACCAATTAGACTTGAGTTAGTTGTGTTCTTCAATTTGATTTAGAATAGTTATTTATTGAAAACATGTGTGGTTAAATTTCTCCTTTGGTCAACAATATACAAGAGTATTATTGTGTGGGCCTTTCTCAAGGCATAAAATTTGAAAACCTGATTTTCTACCCATGTAAGATTTTGTAGCCTAGATTGGAGAATATTAGTTCCTTTTTTCCCTTGAAAATTACACTACTAGTTTAAAACTTTGCTTTAAATTGCAGTAGTTTAAGTTTAGCTAGCATTTATTTTTTAAATTTATAAGATAGGAATTTGATAGCCTACACATATAGTGCATGTCATCTCACAAGTTTATGGACTTCCACATATTTAATTTAATGCCCTAATGTATGCAAGTAAATAAGGCCTCACAATGTTGCCTCTACATTTTAATTAAAAGGAAAATTAGAAAGATATTGAGTTATGGGTTTGAGAGAAACTAGAAATATGAGAAGTAGGAGGATTTTAATATGTTTTATGTTTTATCCATAGTAGTAGAGAATAGTTATATCTTTTGGGCATCCGAGGTGTAATCATAGCTTCTACATGGGACATCAAACTTAAAAAGGGACGTGTTTGGATCTTCCCCTGGAAAACTAGAAGGTTTTAGAGGGTCATGAAAATACGTTTTCCCTTATTGTGACGTACAATTTGATTGTCATTATTTTAAATATTGCACCAGGTTGATGCAAAGAATGATTTCCTCGATAATTGAGGAGGAAGAAGTGTACATAAGAGCTACCTCAAGCTTGCGAGTAGAAAAGCTCATTGAAGACTTTAGAGGGAGATAACCTCTAAGTTTGATATGATGGATTGTCATTGGTCGCTAATATACTGGAAGACAACAGTGGCAGATGAAGTAGCCTAAACTACCATAGAAGGATATGTCTCAATATAAGATGGAGAACCCAATTTGGGTGTCCGAAAAGCATTTGTAATGTTGTTGAACATGTGTTACTACCATGGTTCAATTGGTAATGGATGAGAAGTACATTTGCAGACTTAGTTTGGGAAGGGAGTGCTAAAGACAGAATGAATTTGTTGCTCATTGTGGGCCCCATTATAATTTTCTTGGATAATCATGATGCAGTCATTCATTATGCTTAGTATGGAAGAGGCCAAGCATATTATAGTTGTATTAGAAATTTGAGAGGCATTATGACTTATGAGGCTACTTGTTGGATTATTTTTTACTAGGTGTTGGCAGTGACCATGATGACAAGTCGAAGCATGTATCACTTCATTCAAGACATGGTGATGAAGGGAGTTGTTAATCTCCAGTACATATTCAATGATGAGTATATCCTTGATATTTTTATGATGCCTCTTTATAGAGGGAAATTTATGTACTTCCAGGACAAGCTTGGGATTGTGGAGATTACCTCTCTCACTAAGAGTTCTAGAGAGACTTCATTATGGATGGGCATTCTCCTTGTGTCTTTCTGCCTTAAGTTTGAGAATGGTCCGATATTATACCAATGTCATTATGACCTTGGTTGGAGAATTTATCCCTATGTCATTATGAAATTGGTTGGAGAATGGTTTGATATATTAGATAACACCATGGGCTGACATTCTTCTTATGTCATGTGCTTAATTCTTCCTGTGTCATGTGCCTTGACCTGATTAGGGAGGTTATTCCTATGTCAAGTACATAGACCTTGGTTGAATAATGGTCTAGAGGACTGACATTCTTCCTATGTCACTTTCACCTTGGTTGGAGAATGGTCTAATAGAAACATTCTCCTTGTGTCGCTTTTGCCTTAATTTAAATAATGGTCCGATAGAGGATATTCTCCTTATGTTGGTTAGACCTTGGTTGGAGAATAGTCCTAGAGGCCACTCAGATCTCTTTATAGAGTAAGCAAGAGACTCCTAGAATCATGCTTGGATATGTTTCTAGAGTGAGCTTGTGTATCATTGATTAGGCCTCTAGTGTTTCATCTAGGCTATGTCTATAGTTGTTTGACAGTGAAACGTGATTATGTTGATGCCAGTGATTATGATATTGATGGTGATGCTTATATTAATATCGATATTTCCCTAGATAATTTTCCAACCTGAGATCATGTTGATAGTCAATGAATAGCTCCCTAGTTAAGAGGGAGCATTGAAGTTTGTAGCTATGTTTAGTCTTCATAAATTATATTTTTATCGTTGATGTACTTGAAATAATATAATTTGTTTTGTCTAGAATGTTCTTCATGCTCTTGTATTTGTCAAATGTAAAATGCATGATTATTCATGACCTTATGAAAATAAAAATTAAATTTATTGTGGAAGATTTATGGCTCCAACAAAGTGTCCAAGTCAACCCTCTTATGATCATGTCGGCCTACCCAAGGAGACACCCATTCAGTCACTAAGAAGTGTATATATTAGAGAAAATCATCCTCTCTGAAGGAACTTTAGATTACATCGTTCACAAGTATATCTCTATAATAAAATAAAGGAATACAAGAAGTAAGTAAGGCAATAAGAAGAACAACAAGTTATCCTTCTAGCCTCACTCAGGTGATTTCAGGAGGTCAAGATCAGTCTAATTTTATTTTTTTATATGTCTGAAGTGGATCTAAATTCTCGTGGCATTCTTCTCTATGTATAGGTTTGAGATTCCTAAGGTTCTTCTCTATGTATAGGGACAAGATCCCTGAGATTCTTCTTATGTATAAGGTTGAGATCCTTGAGGGTGTTCTCTATGTATAGGGTCGAGAACCTTGAGATTCTTCTTTATGTATAATACCGAGATCACTGAGGTTATTCCTGATGTATTGGTTCAAGATCCCTGAGCTTCTTCTCTGTGTATAGTGACAAGATCCCTAAGGTTTATATATGTGTACAGGGTCAAGATTCCTGTGATACTTTTATGTGAAAAAGGGAGCCTAAGTTTTTTATGTTTTATTTGTACTCTTCTGATTGCAATCATATTGAAGAAGGTTGACTTGGACACTTGGTGGATGCTCTTGTTGGTCAGTTTGTCCATATATTTGACCTTTATATCTCTTGTTGAATTGATTCTCTAAGGAAATAATTGTTGTGTTTTTACCCCAAGTGATATTTCCCATGGTAAACATTGTGTTGACTTTGTGCATTGTGATCTCTAATTTTTTCTTATTCTTGTATGATTGAATTTATGAGGTATAATAACTAGATGAAGAAATCGTAAATGCTAAAAGAAGACATATAATCATCAAAAGTAATTATCAATGTTCATAAATAAGTGCTAGTCTATACTACATTTGAAAAATCAGCAATCCCTTCAGTAGTTCCCTCTTGCACAAGGACCAAATGCTACGGCACAAAACATAGACCTACACCACTCTAGGCCTTCAAGGTAGTCCTCAATCCAAAGGGGTGGGGGAGGAAATGTGGTGATGGTGGCAGAGGCAATACAATCATATGTCTAAAGTTATTCTTTTTTCTTATCACATGAGAATATTTTTTATGCATGAAGCTCAAAATAGTTTAATTACAAGGGTTGGATGGTGCATGGTGTTTGTTGGTTCTCATTTTTGTTTAAAATAGCCATATAAATAATATACCATTTTGGCCATAATAACCAATTCGTCGCCACATTTTTCATATTTTGTCTTCATCTCAACCAATAAAAACACTAAAAGGTATTTTTATCATTTCATTTAATTTTTTTTTAAATAACGTTTATGGATTGGAAAATCATTTTTACCAAATTTTACTAGAAATAATGCATTATGGTAATTCTTCATTCATTTAGAAATATGCAGGCACTATGGGTGAAATCCAAGGAAAGTTTTGTTCCCAACCTTTCCAAGATGGATGGTTTCCCCTTGGTTCGATGTGTCAAATAAACACAAGTAATTAAGGGGCAAATCATTTTGTAACAAGATATAAATCTGCCTATATTTCTATAGCTCACAATTTTCCATGATTTCAATTTCCACCAAGATTGAATTTGATCGATATGGCATGCTAAAATATTCATTTGGTTATCTGATAGATATTTTCTAGCATTTTTGTTTTGATTTTTTTTGTACAAATTATTTTGAGTTATGGGTTTTGAGAGAATTTAGGAATATGTAGTAGGGGGATTTAATGTGTTTTACAGACTTCCACATTGATAATTTAATGCCCTAATGTATGCAAGTAAATATGGCCTCACAATGTTGCCTCTACATTTTAATTAAAAGGAAAATTAGAAAGATATTGAGCTACGGGTTTTGAGAGAAACTAGGAATATGAGGAGGGGGATTTAATGTGTTTTATGCTTTATCCATAGTAGTAGGGAATAGTTATATTTTTTGGGCATCCGGTGTAATAATAGCTTCTACATGGGACATCAAACTTAAAAAGGAAGGTGTTTGGATCTTCATTGATAGTACCCTGGAAAACTAGAAGTGGGTATAGGGGAATATTTTTCCTCAAATGCTACCCATAGACACTTCCAATAAGGAACTAAAGGTATTAATTGATTCTTCTACCATTATTTACTCCTTTGCAGTATTAAAATCATGCTCAACAAGGTCAAGTGATTATTGTTCAGGAGAATCTTCCACTAACTGTTCAGGCTACTCAGAGTATTTAGGGTGCTCGGGATGCTCAAACTATGGAGGTTGTCGAGTCAGTTTCATTGTACTTCCTAAATTTGCAATAGGATGACCAAAGGGTTGTTTCACAACACTTCCAAAATATAGAATATAATAATCAAGGGGTTGTTTCTCTAGGCTCAATTCATGGTATGCAAAATTGTGTCTGTTTATACCTCCTTATCCTTTCAGCAATTCTTGATATTCTTCTTCTTATGTTAATATAGAAGAATTATAAATCCTCGGGCTTCCTTCTAAGGTTGAAGTCTCATAAGATTCTTCCTCCTTAATGTGTGTTCCAAACACAAATGATTTAGGAGATACCAACCTTTGTGGAATAGTATTTTCAAATTCCTTCTTCCTCAGGGTTGTTCTTTGGGCAAATGATTTTGCGGTAGAAAATCTATGATAGGTTAACCCGATAATGCAATATAAATCAAAGCAGAATACTATAACACACTTCTACTATCAATTTTTGGAAGCTTAAAGATCAATCTGTACAATATAACCAAAAGAAAAAGAACCAATGGCACAATACACATGAAAATACTTTGGGGAAATCCTTAGATAAAACCCCACACTATTGTATTATCATACACGGTGGAAATACATAGGAATTATACAAAGCCTTAGCTCTCATAGCTAGCCAGCTCTCAGTACAATCCTCACAGATGCTTACAGGAAATCATGGCTTCTCTCTAGCCTTCCTTTCTGCCCTCCAAGCTCCTATTTCCTTACGATGTTCCTTATGGATGATTTTCCTATTACCAAGTGGAAAACCAATCCTTCAAAACTGTGCAATTCTCAAGGATAAATCCTTGACTGCACGCATGAGTTTTCTCCATGAGAAAACACATGCAACTAATAATACATTGTCCTTGAACATTAATCTCAACTGGGTCTTTCTCAGAATAGACATGCATGAGTTTATGATGAGGGAATATTCAATTAACTACAGTAGCACTAGTTGAGTTCGTTAATGCATCAACTGACTATTAACTCACTATTAGTTCCTCAAACAGTTTGGAACTAATTTAATTGGACTTAACTCAGTAAACTAAGTTAACTAATTACAACTCAAATATAACTCAAT